>JAKTSD010000003.1:600000-871475 GCA_030580055.1 Starmera stellimalicola | reverse complement strand
ACATGCTGACACTACAACCACCACTACATGGGGTAACTCGTACACTTCTACTGTGACTGAAACTAACAGTTCTGGATTGACTGATACCGTTATTATTGAGGTCCCATCACATGCTGATACTACAACCACCACTACATGGGGTAATTCGTACACTTCTACTGTGACTGAAACTAACAGTTCTGGATTGACTGATACTGTGATTATTGAAGTCCCATCACATGCTGACACTACAACCACCACTACATGGGGTAACTCGTACACTTCTACTGTGACTGAAACTAACAGTTCTGGATTGACTGATACCGTTATTATTGAGGTCCCATCACATGCTGATACTACAACCACCACTACATGGGGTAATTCGTACACTTCTACTGTGACTGAAACTAACAGTTCTGGATTGACTGATACTGTGATTATTGAAGTCCCATCACATGCTGACACTACAACCACCACTACATGGGGTAATTCGTACACTTCTACTGTGACTGAAACTAACAGTTCTGGATTGACTGATACCGTTATCATTGAAGTTCCAAGCTCTACTTCTGTCAGCTCCACAGAGTCCTCAATTTCAATTTCAAGTTCGACTCCACTGTCAAGTGTTATATCGAGTTCTGTTTCATCCAGTTTGGTTTCATCTTCAATAATCACTGAGAGATCTTCGTCATCGGCGACTTTAAGCTCCAGTCTTTCATCCCAGATTTCTGTTTTGAGCACCTCAAGCAAATCTTGGTACGGAAATTATACATATAATCCTTCCAGCTTGATTAGTTCCACTACAGATGTGAAGAGTACGAAGTTAACCACTTTGGTTATGTCTTCAGCTACTCCAGTTTACTCAACTAGTAATATGTTGCCAACCAGCCCATATTCTAGCTCTGTTACTAACAAAGGTTCTACTCCAGTGGCAACATCCACTATGTTGAGTGTCAAAACGACCACTGCTACAACATTTGATACCAACTCGATCAAGCCTGTTACTTCTTCAAAAGTGGGACCAAATCCTACAGGCCAAGTGTCTGTTAACTCTGACACGAATATTTTGACCACAAGTCCATCAGGAAACCCAACTACTCCTTTGACATTGACTTCAGCATCACTGGAGACTACACATCAATCCCAAAAGGGTGGGTCAAACACTGTTACAGAAATACCAACAACAGCACCATCGGGCGTTGAGTCTTCACAAAACCAAAATTCAGAACCTGTCACTACATTTAGTTCCAGCAGTGCTTTCCCAACAGTCACACCAACTGTAAGCAGAAGCACACTCACATACTCTAGTACCACAGCAACTGTCCCAACAGGCACGTCAATCAGCATATACCAAGGTGATGCCAACAAATTAACATTCCAGGGCATTTTGATACCATTGCTGTGCGTGATTTTATTTTAAATCATTTTTAATTTTTCAGCTTGATTGTTTGTTTGATATATTGACTTCAATTATTCAAGTTCACTCAACTAAGTTTTTGTTTTTAATTGTTAATTATTTGTTGTGTATTTTATTTGTTGATTCAACAAGGCTGGACCTTTTTCATTCTAAGGTTTTATAGAGGAAGAACTATTACCACATATATATCGTTTTATATATATATTGTTCTATTTGAAAATATGTAGAATAAACCATCCTCGAGTTCTTCACATCAAATTCGACTAAAGCTGTAAAGTACTTTGTGATAAAAAGCTAAACAAATTTTACTGTATGAAAGTTTATTGCAGTACTCACCCAACTTAACAGACGCTCCCCTTTGATAGTGTTAAGATTATACCAATTTATGTCAGTCACGCACAACGAATTAGCTACCAGATATATGGAAGTTGCAATCACTCAGTGTTAGTCTCAGAAAGCTATTTTGAATCATCTTGCTAAACTTTACTGATGCTATAGTTGATTAATAAGCATAAGCAAATCCACAACGTTGATGGACGCCTTGCTGTGGTACGAACCAGGGTGGACAATGTGGCTGACGAAAAAATAAGTCAATTACGGTACCTATTGTACTCATGTAGCCATATACCCAACGCGTTAACCGAATATTACCAGAATCATTATTATTGAGCTCCAACCATTGGTTTCACACCATGAAAGTTGACCTTAATTAGTTAATTTTTTATCAAGAATCGACAAATTATCCAGTCTATAAAGAAATTAGAGTGTTAGGCTATTAATGTGAGGTAGCCTGAGCGATTTCTTAGGGTTTAAACTCAATGTGTAAATTTTTTCATCGTGTTGAGAGTTAATTCGATTAAATTCCATTAAATTCAGTTAAATCCAAATAGCCTAATTAATCTGCTCAGAGGGTTCGGCAATCGGTTTGAGGTTCTATAAGCCAGAATTTCTACTAGCACTCAATACACTAGTGGTATAGCTAGCTCCAAGTGTTATCAGCAAACAGCCGTTACCGTTACAAGTAGAATGACACTATCGAACTGCATGCCAAGATCTTAACCGTTGGAATTATTGTGCGGCCCATACCAAACTTATAGAGATAGCGATTAAATTTTAAAATGTAATAATTTTTTTCTTCTACTTTATCAAACAACTTTAATTAAAGGACTTGCCAAACGTTTAGGGCTGTTTGACTGATTGGGCTTTTGAAGGTGCTTAAGAAAACCCCGAAAGTTTGTATTAATCGAAAGCGCATCAGCTGAATTTTTTTCTTTACACTCGTAAGAGAGATTTTTGACGACCGATAAAATTTGTTAATTCATCACAATAGATATAATAAAAAGACAATTTATCACTTGAGTGTTTTTGCATGAGCAAAGAAAGATAATAAAAAGATGATAGAGAAACAACATAAGAAACAGAGCAGTCACTCTTTGCATGAAAGTGAGCATTCAGACTCAAATGAATCACATGGTGATGAATTATATGATTTACAGAATTTTGATCTGGATCCGCATACACTTTTGGTTAAATTCAAAGAAGGAACTCCAAAGTATCCCGGTAACTGGACTCAAAAGAAGAAAATCCTACATACCGTATTATATGGATATACAACATTTGCTGCACAATTAAACTCAACAACCATGTCATCACCAAGATTACCAGAATTATTAGATATAGAGTTTGGAATCTCAAGAGAGGTGTCATTATTAGCTTCTACGCTTTATTTGCTTGGAATTGGGTTTGGACCAATGGTTTTTGCACCCATTTCTGAAGTTTATGGGCGTAAAGTTGGTGTTTTAATACCTTTCTTTTGTGCTGCAATATTTTCCTTTGCAACGGCAACAAGTTATAATGTACCAAGTTTGATGATCTTTAGATTTTTGAGTGGATTCTGTTGTGGAGCTCCAATTGTTTCATCTGGTGGAGTTTTAGCAGATATTTTCCCAAACCCCGGTACAAGAGGTAAATATTTTGCCTTATATGCAGTGTTTGTCTCATTAGGACCTTCAGCAGGACCTGTTATTTCTTCCTTACTGATGTATAGTGAACACAAGACGGCAGCATGGAGAATCCCACAATATTTCTCAGGATTGTTGAATATAGCATTGTTTGCAGCATGTGAATATTTTTTAGAAGAAACTTATTCGCCAGTTATATTAGCTAAAGAAGCAAGAAAGTTGAGATTAACTACCAAGAAATGGGGAATTCATTGTGAACATGATATGTGGCAACTAACTTTTAATGACGTTGTTCAGATTCATTTAATTAGACCATTTGAAATGTTATTTACTCCAATTGTGTTCATTATTGTTCTTTTTGCAAGTTATGTCTACGGGGTGTTCTTCATCATTATTACAACATTACCAGTTGCATTCAATTTAACAAGAAATTGGGAAGGAACTATTTCCACGCTACCCAATTTAGCATTGTTTGCAGGAACAGTTTCTGGATCTGTCATGAATATGTACTGGGCAAATCAGTATACAAAAAGAATTACAAAAAGAAATAACGGTAAAGCTATACCCGAAGAAAGATTTCCTGTTATGATGGCAGTTGGGTGGTGTATGCCGATAGGAATTATAATTTTTGCATGGACTTCAAATATAAAATACCATTGGATTATTCCATGTATTGGAATATATATGATTGGAGTTGGTTTTATTGTTATCTTTCAAGGTTGTTTGAATTATTTGGTTGATACTTATACAAGATATGCTGCATCAACAATTGCAGCAAATACATTCTTGAGATCTGTCTTTGCAGCAGGGTTCCCATTATTTTCAAAACAATTATTCGTTAATTTAGGTGTTCATTGGGGGGCAACTCTTATTGGGTTAATTGGATTAGGAATGATTCCAATCCCGTTTGTTTTTTACAAGTATGGGAAGATAATTAGAGCTAAAAATCCATATAAAGGTATTTAATTTAATAGATCGATGTTACAGTAACATTTTAATTTCATGCGCCACAAATACTTTTTTTCTTTCTTATCGCTGTGGCTGAGTGATAAGTATATAAAGAAAATATTCTTTAAATGGAAACTTTCACCTTTAAACTTTTCTTCAAACTCAGTGAATTGTGTGATAATGCAGTTTAATACTATCACTATATTAGCATTTAGTGCTGTGGTCAATGGGTTTTATTTGGAACATCATGAACCTTCTTTACAAGAGAAATGGGGGGAAGATTGGCCGTTTTCTGGATTAACAACTTTTGCTCACTTGCCATATAGTAAATGTTTAGTTGATTCAAACTCAAGTTATGACATTGGAATTGTTGGTGTTCCATTTGATACTGCCACATCTTATAGACCAGGTGCTAGGTTTGGTCCTAAGGCTATTAGAGCAGCTTCACAACGTCAGAACTCTTTAAGAGGATATAACTTTAGAAGTGGTATCAATCCATATAACAATTGGGCAAAAGTTTTAGACTGCGGAGACATTCCAATTAGTCCAATGGATAATGAGATAGCGTTGAAGCAAATGAGTTTAGCGTATAAAGAGTTGCTAAATGATCACAAATCAGTTAATAACACTTTACTCCCACCAAGATTAGTTATGATAGGCGGTGATCATTCAATTATTCTACCAGCATTGAGGTCATTACATTCAAGATATGGGAAAATTACTGTAATCCATTTTGATTCACATTTGGATACCTGGTCACCGGACAAATATCCATCATTTTGGAACTCAAAGCAAAGTGAGTTTACACATGGATCAATGTTATGGATAGCTCACCAAGAAGGTTTGATTAGTGATGATAGCAATGTGCATGTGGGTATAAGAACCAGGTTAAATGGCGAAGAAGACTACGTGGATGATGACGATCAAGGATTTTTAAGAATTCTAGCAGATGATATTATTGATATTGGATTGAAAGGAATTCTGGATATAATTTTAAAAAGGGTTGGTAAAGATGCACCAGTTTATATCAGCGTTGATATCGATGTTTTAGATCCGGGATTTGCACCTGGAACTGGAACTCCAGAAGTTGGTGGATTACTAACAAGAGAACTAATCTACTTAATCAGAAAATTAGAGGGTTTGAACATAGTTGGAGCTGATCTCGTTGAAGTTGCACCATCATACGACTCAAATGAAGTGACTGCCATTGCGGGAGCGCAAATTGTCTATGAAATCATTACTTCGATGGTTAAGAAAGGCCCATTGGATGAAAAAATGCTGCAAAACACATCCAAATTTAGCCTTTGGAGCCAAAGCTGACCCCTTATTATACGAAGCTTACTTAAGAGATTGCTACAATTCTCACTAGAATAATCTCCTAGTTGCGACTGATGTAGTTTAGTGCCTCGCCAGTTTTAAAATAGTTAGTTGCAAGCGTTTGGTCCGGGCACGCCTGCTGATTAGTTTTGACCAAATTCCGGTCAAAGGGCAGGTTCACCCAGGGTTGTCTTCCTATTCTACCGAGGTTGAGCCATACTAAAGGACCCAAAAACACGCCGCCACCTTGGACCTCTCTCGTTGTGGGTTTTACTAAAATTTTATCTAACCGAACTTATTTTGACTTTGTGATTTGAAAGGAAACTTCAAACGGGCTTTTTGATAAGAAAAATTAACGGTTTAAGCACATCGAATTAGAGTATTAAAATGATGAGTCTTTGAGAAAATATTGAATAACTCGAATTTAGCTATGAGCATTGATGAAGAGCAGTTGGAGAGTGAAGAAGGTTATAAAACGAGCTATGAGCAAGAGCTAAAGATAGTGGGAAAGAATGCGTTACCCTTAATCATAACACTTCTACTTCAGTATTCAATGACTACAGTTACAATGCTTTCGGTTGGCCATTTAGGAGAGCTGGAGCTAGCAGGAGTTTCCATAGCAAATGTGACGTTTGGGCTGTGTAATGCCATCTTTGCTGGAATGGCCACATGTCTGGATACATTGTGCCCACAAGCTTATGGAGCTAAAAAATACCACTTAGTTGGGTTGTATTGGCAGAGATGTATGGCATTGTGTTTATTTCTATTGGTGCCAGTTGCAATATTTTTTGTATTCAGTGCAAGCTTTCTGAAGTTCATTGTGCCACATGAAGATGTCATTGAACTGGCGCAAGAGTATTTAAGAATTTTAACAATTGGATTACCAGGATTGATTGTTTTTGAGACAGGTAAAAGATTTTTACAGGCACAGGGAGACTTCAAATGTGCCCAATATATTCTATTTATTTGTGCACCATTGAACGTTTTACTCAACTATTTATTCGTCTTTAAATTTGGTTTAGGGTATCGTGGAGCTCCACTGTCAATAGTTTTCAATTACTACTTGATGTCAGGATTGCTAGCTTGTTATATTGTACTAATTGATGGGATGAAATGCTGGAGCGGTTTTGATGCCACAATTTTATTGCATAATTGGGAAATAATGGTTGGATTAGCAGTACCAGGCATAATTATGATTTTAACAGAATTTCTAGCATTTGAGATTATAACACTAGCATGCTCATATTTAAGTGTTGAAGAACTGGCATCACAATCAATTGCATCTAACTTAGCTTCGCTTTCATTTCAAATTCCATTTGGACTCTCAATTGCTGCCTCAACAAGAATATCTTATTTAATTGGTACCAAATCAATCATTTCAATTAATAAAAGTGTTAAAGTGACTATTTTCTACTCGTTCTTTATTGGTATTTTCAGTTGCTGTGTTTTGTTCTTTGGAAGATTTAAAATTCCATTATTCTTCACCAATGAGAAACTGGTTATTAAAACAGTTTCAGCTATTTTACCAATCATTGCAATAAACCAGTTGTACGATTCAGTTAATGTTATTGGTGCTGGGTGTTTAAGAGCTCAAGGTCGTCAAAAAATTGGCGGATATTTGAATCTGATAGCATACTATGTACTGGGAGTACCAATTGGACTGATATTATGCTTCAAGTATGACCTGAGAATTAAAGGTTTATGGATTGGAATAGGAGTTGGTGTTTTAATATTGGGATTACTAGAACTAACGTTTATTTATTTTTCCAACTGGAATTCAATTATTAAAGAGTCCATAAAAAGACATGAAGCAAGCGATTCAAGTAAGGTTGTTATAGATGAAGAGTCTCCACTGATATAAATTGATCAACAGCACCATTAGTCCAGTTTTTGATATTCTTCAAATCAATCACTTTATTTGTACCACCCAGTCTTGATTGTAGATGATACAAATCTCTTTTGGAAGATTGTTCAGGTCTCCATTTCCACGCTTCTCGTTTGGCAGAATCAATAGAATCATCTCCATTGATAATCATCTCGCTTAAATATTCACCAACAATTGGCATATACTTGAAGCCTTTACCCGAATCTCCAGTGCCTAAAACCAAGTTTTTGTACTTTGGATGATGACCAAATAAAAAGTGACGATCAGTGGTGTCAGTGCACCAGCAGATTTTAGAAACTTGGAATTTCAGTTCACTGATTTCAGGGTACACTTGTTTCAAGAAGTGTCTCATTTGTGATTCTGCCTCAAGTGGTATTAAATCTTTGTAAACTGGGATTGAAATGTTCTTTGCATTTAGATTAATGTAACCGGGGAACTCGTTGCAAAATTTGATCTCATTATTGGAGTCAGGCTCAAACAGGAATCCCTCATCGATGTTCAGCACAACTGGCAAACCTTTCAGCTTCTCAGCTTGTGAGTCATCTAATCTGATGTGGCCCACCGTCCAGCACTTGGCCAACAGCTGGTTCTCAAAATCCAACAAGTCAACAGACTTGGCACCTGCACAGATAACCACCTGGTCTGCCTTCACGAGCTTATCGTCCACATTGACACCAATGCACAGATCGTTTTCAAATTCCAGAGATTTGGCTTCACCTTGTATGAAGTGGACACCTAGTCTGACACACTCTGCAAAAGCTTGTTCCAGCGCCAGTCTGGCAAATGCCCATCCACACGTGTCCTTCTGGTAGTACCCTTTCCAGTTCTTGAACCTGATCCCATCAGCATCATGAAAGTCGTTGTCGATCGGCTTGATGAGCCCAGCAAACTGCTCAGCCGTCTCCAGCACTTGGAAAGGGTGTCCTCTGTCCTTCAAAAGCTCTTTTCTTTCCTCAATCTCCTCTATGGCTTCTGCGCTGACCCCTCCATAGATAATCCCAGTCTCATGGAACGCCTCTTTGTAAACAGGATCGCTTCTCCACCGAGCAAGAGACTCAATTGCCAGATCCGAGTAGAACCCGTCCGCAACCGTCGTCTGCACGATCTTGTTGACATCGTTGCCAGCACTCAGCGGCGATGGAATGGGATACGGATCAACCAAACTGACATTTTTCTCTCCCTTGCGCAGAAGCTCCAAACATGTCGACAGTCCGAACGTTCCTGCTCCAATTATGACTATGTGTGACATTCCCTGGCTAGCTACTCTCTGTGTCTTTCTCACTGTGCTCTTCAGCTAAACCAGAACTGCAAATTTATCAGGTTTAAACCACTTCTTATATACCAAATGGAAAATTTCAGTATGCGGTTGCACCTTCCAGATAGCACAAGCTGATACAAAACACGCTATTTTCTTCATTACTAAGTGCGTGGTGCTGGTTAAACAGAAGGTTGAAAAGAGCTGTGCTGCGCAGATGCTTGTTGCATGTTAACTGGCTCGATGGCTCGCAGTTGGTTGTTTGTGGTTCGCTTTATGTTTATAAAAAATTGTGCTTTTGTGGTTTTTCTTTTTTTTATGCCAGTTTGCGCTGTACAACAATTCTTGTCGAGCAGCAGCTAAGAGATCCAAGAAATCCAAGCAATGAAGCTTGAATTCGTCAGTTGGAGCCATAATTGCACTACTGGTGAAGTCACTGCCTCCTATGGGTATAAAAGGGTGGTTTAGAGCCTCTGGTTGTGTCTGTTTGCGCACCAACAATGAGGTTTATACCAGTTCTGAGACATGTGGACGAACCAGAAGATGGCGATGACAAGCAGGCCTACCTGCCTGAAGAACAGCCATTGGTCGAGTACCGAGATGAAGCCAGCAGACCTTGGTGGAGATTCTTTGATGAGTATGAATACAGGCTGAATAAATACGAAACCAGCAGACATAAGTGGTGGTACTGGTTCGACGAGGGCACGTCCAGGCAGGAGAAAGTGCTGATATGCAAGCTAGATGTGCTGATTGCCTTTTATGTGTTCATTGTGTACTGGGTTAAATCTCTGGACCAGTCGAACATTTCTAATGCGTATGTTTCAAACATGAAGGAAGACCTGAACTTCAAGGGCAACGATTTCATCAACGCGTTAACGTGTTACAATGTTGCAGCAGTTGTTTTCCAGCTCCCAGCAATGTACCTCTTCCCAAGAATCCCACTACATCTATTCTTCCCAATTATCGACATCTGCTGGGGTCTGTTCACATTGTTCAGCTACAAAACCACCTCGGTCGGTCAAATCCAAGCTATGAGGTTTTTCGTTGGTGCTTTTGAAGCCAGCTTTTATCCAGCAGTTCACTACATCCTTGGCTCGTGGTATTTGCCCGGTGAGCTGGCCAGAAGAGGCGCATTGTTCTATTTTGGTCAAATGGTGGGCACTATTTCTTCAGGTTTATTGCAAGGTGCGGTTTTCAAAAACTTGGATGGTACTAATGGCATTGCAGGCTGGAGATGGATGTTCATTGTGGACGCCATCATCACTTTACCAATTGGTATTCTGGGATTTTTCATGGTTCCTGGAACACCATACCAGTGTTATTCAATCTGGCTCACTGATGATGAGATCAGGTTAGCAAGATCCAGGCTGAAAAAAGCAAACATCACTCCACCACCAGCCACTCCACCAAACTTCTTTGACAAGAAGTTGTGGAAGAATATTATTATTGATTGGAAAGTTTATCTTTTAACGCTTTTCTCAATATGTTGCTGGAACAACTCTTCAACTGCAGGTTCTGGTTACATCTTGTGGCTGAAATCTTTAGGGAAATACTCTATTGAGGAAGTGAACAATTTGTCCTGTATTGCACCGGGCATTGGTTTTGCACTGATTGCCATAGTTTGCGGTGGTGCAGATATTTTCAGGTGTCGATACGGTGCCATTGCCTTCTCTCAAGTGCTCAATTTCATTTCCAATATTATTCTGTTGATTTGGGATGTCCCAGATTCAGCTAAATGGTTTGCATTCTGTATTTTGTACGCTGGTTGGTCACAGGCTTCTGTTATGTACACGGTGAGTTTACAAATTTTTTTTTTGATCTAATGAAACTAACTAACAATTCGTTCAGTGGTGCTCAGATATTCTGAGAAGGGACCCACAAGAAAGGGCCATCACATTCACAATCCTGTATATGGTTGCACAATCGACATCGGTGTGGATATCAAGATTAGTTTGGCCAACAGTCGAAGCACCAGTTTACAGAAAAGGCTATGCAACGACAATGGCCTTTGCAATCCTATTATTTTTGCTGTCCTTTGTGGTTCTGTGGTTCTATAAAAGGGATGAAAGAAAGTACTGTAAAGACAATGGAATTATTTTATACAATTCATTGAATGAAGATGTGCCGGAAGTTGTTTCAGACAGCGAGAAGAAAACTGGCTCTGAAAATATTAAGCAGGAAAGTGTCAACTCCGCAACCGTCAGTATATGATTGCGGGAAATAATTAGTGCCGTCTGTCGTGGGTATCAGTAAATCCCACAGTACTGCACATTTTCAATTGAGTAAGCCTATCTTTCTACACAGTGTAGCAAAAATTTTTCGCCACAGATTAGCGAGAATTCAAGTTTGTTCTCGCCCAGCAAGCAACAAGACCGATGAAACTGTGGGACATTAAACACCTCCAGTTATAGTATAAAAAGATACTCTACAGTATGCTATAATGAACACATCTACATCCTACAGACAGATGAAGCAGGTTTTTATTTTAGTAGTACTATATGGTGAACCCTCATGCAGTTGATTTGATTTAAGACTCCGCTAGTACTACTACCAGCACCACTCGCTTGTAGGATTCCGTTCTCTTCACTCAACACAGAAATGTTCGTATGCCACAATAATTTTTAGTAATACACTATGGCTTTTGAGCAGCATTGTTAAAAACGGGTTTGCAGTTCTAGAACTGGCTCTGAATTTCCGCAAATTAGGGCCAAAAACGAACACCAACGAGACAGCTACTAACTATACAATGATAACTAAAGGTTTGGTATTGGATACAATAAACAGCTGTATATATACAGGTATAATCAATGCTCAGTCATAACACAGAGTGGCTCCGCAGCATCCGCAGCCATTAGGATGGTCGTCATAGTAGTCCTCATCGTCCTCATCGTCCTCTTCCTTATCTTCCTTATTATGGTGGTGGCCATGGCTGTCGGCACTTGCCAATGTGCTTGCGGAAACTGGCTTGACCGTGGCTGCCACAGCACCCGTGTCACCCTCAGCAAAGTTATTGTTGGAACTGGAAGGAGCAGAACCTGCAGCAGCAGCAGAACCAGCTGCTGACGCACTGTGAGCAGCACCAACTCCACTCATCGAATTTTCAGTCTTAGTAATTTTCCAACGTTAATTGTTTTTCCGCCTGCTTATATAAAAAGAAATGCCCAATGTGTGCACCAAACAACCCAGACGCCACAATGACACATTGAGCGTTCGCCATACCTGCAGAAATGTCAGTATTGAAATGCAAGAGAAAGAAAAAAAATAATCAAAATTGACCAGTCAGGCAGCGCATAAAATTAGTGCTGTACTTGGTATAAAGACTTGTAGATTTTTCTTGTTTGGCCTTGGAAATTTAGACGTACCAAGAGGGTTTAAAAGGATGTCAAGACTACTAAAGTTCATTCCGCATTTGAGACATGTTGATGATCTGCCGTTTGAGGAAGTAGATTCTGACGTTGCCGATGCTGACTCGTTAAAAGCTGGTGAAAGAGACCAACCGTTGATAGAGTACAGAGACGAAGCTGGTAGACCTTGGTGGAAGTTCTTTGACGAGTACGAGTATAGACTCAACAAATACGAAACTGCTAGACATAAGTGGTGGTACTGGTTTGATGAAGGTACCTCAAAAGCTGAGAAGAAACTGATTTGGAAGCTGGATTTGATTATAGCGTTTTATGTGTTTGTGGTTTACTGGTGTAAAGCATTGGATCAGTCCAACATTGCCAATGCCTATGTGTCAAACATGAAACAGGATTTAGGCATGAAAGGAAATGACTATATTAATGCGGTTACATGTTATAACGTTGCATCAGTGGTTTTCCAACTGCCAGCAATGTACCTTTTCCCAAGAATCCCATTACATCTGTTTTTCCCAATCATTGACTTCTGTTGGGGTATGTTCACACTCTTCAGTTACAAAGTTACCACTACAGGACAGATCCAGGCAATGAGATTTTTCGTCGGTGCCTTTGAGGCAAGTTTCTACCCTGCAGTCCACTACATCCTTGGTTCATGGTATTTGCCTGCAGAATTAGGCAGAAGAGGTATGCTTTATTATTTTGGTCAAATGATTGGTACTATCTCGTCTGGATTGTTACAAGGAGCTGTTTTCAACAACTTGAATGGCAGAAACGGTCTTGCTGGATGGAGATGGATGTTTATCATTGACGCTGTCATTACTTTACCAGTGGCGGTCATTGGATTTTTCTGTGTTCCTGGTACCCCATATAAATGCTACTCACTATGGTTAACCGACGATGAAATTAGATTAGCAAGGAGAAGACTGGAAAGAGCAAATATCACACCACCACCAGCACATCCACCAAACTTCTTTGACAAGAAACTGTGGAAAAAAGTTATACTTGACTGGAAAGTTTATGTCTTAACCTTTTTCTCAATTGGATGTTGGAATAACTCATCAACTGCAGGCTCTGGATATATTTTATGGTTGAAATCACTAGGCAGATACTCCATTGGTGAGGTTAACCAACTATCATGTATTGCTCCTGGTATTGGATTTGCATTGATTGCGATAGTGTGCGGTGGTGCAGATATCTTCAGATGTCGTTTCGGAGCAATCGCCTTCTCTCAAGTGCTGAATTTTATGTCAAATATCATTCTGCTGATTTGGGATGTTCCTGAGTCAGCTAAATGGTTTGCATTCTGTATTTTATACGCTGGTTGGTCACAGGCTTCAACAATGTATGCATGGTGTAATGATATTTTAAGAAGAGATCCACAAGAAAGAGCAATTACATTCATCTTTTTATATATGGTTTCACAATCCACCTCTATCTGGATATCCAGATTGGTTTGGCCTACGGTTGATGCACCAAGATACACCGTAGGATATGCAACAACAATGGCATTTGCAATTTATTTGTTCATATTCTGTTTTATTGTTTTATACTTTTACAAGAGAGACGAGAAGAAGTTTGCAGCAGAGAATGGTATCATCCTTTACAATTCACAGACTGGAGAAATCCCAGATGCTGTTAGAGCCAAAGAAGCTGCAGATTATGAAGCTTCTCAAGGTGAAACGGCCAGTCACCTCGACGAAAAATCTGTTACACAAGAAGTTGGAGTGGAGCTTGAAACTTCGGGTTCAAAGTCGAATAGTTGATCTCATGTGATGTGGCCTCACTATGTTTTGTTTTGTTTTATAGAATTGATTTAAGCGTGTTCATATATAGTAAGTGCTGTAGAGCTTAAACAGGACTTTTGCCTAAAACAGTAGTTTTATGCAGATCAACGCCTTTTATAGAAATGCAACTTTTTTGGGAAATTTTCATTCTTGGTGATGCAAGAACCGTTGGATTCAGTGCATTGAGAAGAAGAAGCCAGTAAACGGAAGAGATGAGGTTCAGTGGTATGACAGTATGCCTGCTAATGGCTGGGGCTTGGGCAAAAAAACACACAATTATGCTATATCCAGATCATGAATCATTCTGTGTACCAGTTTATGTTAAGCAGCCATCACCAGTGGCTGTTGAGGTTGTTAGCTTTGAGATCCCAGACATTACAGATAAGGGGCCTGAAGCAGTAGAGAGAGGAGTAAACGATTTTATTAATTTTGTTGTTTATCAGCCTAAGAAAGGGGGAAATGAGAAATACTATGGCGAGTTTAATGAGCTCAATGTCTGTAACGAGGAAGCTATCTCACTGAGATATTGTACTGAGGAGCAATATGGTGATTTATTGGTTAACAACAATGATAAGGTGAGTGTTCATCTTACAGAAACCGGCGTGAAAGAGGATCTGTTCACCATAAAAGAGAATGGAGCGTACTGTTTCAAAAGTCATTCACCTACAGATGTGGATTATCGCTTAAAGATCACATATGATGCGGGGGGTAAATTCACCAGGAATCAAGAACTCAAGTTGATTCTTAATGTATTTGAGATCATATTATTTTCAGTCATTGGAGTTATCTATTTCAAGAGATGGGGATCAAATCCAAAACATTGGCCATTTTTCATCCTGCTGAACTTAATATTACTGGTTCTCAAGTTATCATTACCAATCAATGTCATTCTAAGAATCATAATTGCTAGCACTCGAGAATTCAAACTTTTCAAGCTTGCAGAGTTTCAGGCCTTTACACTAATTTCTATTAGAAACTTTTACCTATTCCAATACACTTCAAAAGAAATTGATTTCAAGCTTGGTTCAATTTTGTATAAAGAGCTGGAAATGAAACTGATCTTTATGATGATTTTTGTGCTAGAGGTTATTTCAATTATTTTAACGTCAACATCGATTCAGCTACCTTATTATGTTTCAATTTCAGGATTAGTTTCACACTTTTCGATAATTATTTTTGATCAGTTTGTATTACCTATATGGTGTGGCATTAGATTTTTCAAGAAATCAAAAGAATATCGTGATCTTAATAAGCACAATGATCCCCTGTTCAAGTCATTTAGAATTTGGATCTTGATTAAATTAGTTTATGATTTTACACCAGCTTTAGATTTTTTACTAAAAGGTTTAAAGAAGATGATTGTTTTATCACCATTGAAAAATTATTTCTACATTGATGGTGTGATTGAGGACTTCTTCTTTGCAGTACAGTTCATCACAATTCTGATTGACTGTTTTATGTATTTTACACCACTGTTTTTAGGTTTTTTACCCCAGCAGAAGGAGTTATAAAGAGCACCAATTGAATGTATATAATGAATACAAGTGTTATACGGATAAAGTTCACATCTCTAAACACCAGTAAAATGCCTATATTGAATATAAATATTATTATAATATATAAATCTCAAATGTGTGTGCCTCAGTGGGTAAAAAAAACCTCAAAAAACATTAAATAACAACAATAACAACTACATAAAGCAAGTTAGAAAAAAAACACAAAGAAGAGCAAATGGGGCAAAGTACTTCAACAACAGCCACCAGCATTAATACTTTTCTTTGCATTCACATCAATTCCCTTATTATTATCATTCAAATCAGAGTCTTTATGTTTTTCCTGAATGATTTTAGCCAATTTATAGAACAACTCTTCAACATTTTCATTGTCTTTGGCACTTGCTTCTAAGAATGGTATACCTAATTCTTTTGCCAAGTTCTCACCTTGTTCATACGAAACAGCTCTTAAATCAACTTCATCCTTCTTGTTTCCAACCAATATCAATTGGGTGTCGTCATTGGCATGCTGATGGACAGTCTCAAACCAGTTTCTAATGTTCTCAAACGTGCGTTCATCAGTAATATCATAAACCAAAATTATACCAGTTGCTCCTCTGTAGTAAGCAGTTGTAATTGTTCTAAATCTTTCTTGTCCAGCAGTATCCCAAACCTGCAACTTCACTTTTTTACCGTCAATATCAACCGTTCTGATCTTGAAATCAATCCCAATTGTGGTGATGAAACTTGGATTGAATTTATCTTCAACAAATCTAAGTAATAAACATGACTTTCCCACACCTGAATCCCCAACTAACAACAATTTGAGAATCGAATCATAAGCTCTTGAAGGTGTTCTGGTTGCCATTTTGTAATGCTTGCTTGTGTTTGCTTGTTTTAAATGACAATGTTAATTTTTAATGAGTTGTTTTAATTTTAAATTTCAATTGTTTTAACGAAATTATTTCCAAAATCCCAAAAAGGGCGGGTGTGCGCCTACCACACTCGCTATTTCAACATGTTGCCGCAGACTTTTGTTGTAGCCTGTGGTCTGGTGGACCGAGTGCCAACATGGTTGGCACCATGTTGCGCCACGCTGAGCCCTGGGAAAGCAGCAAAACCCGTCAATTGAGCAAATACTCCCAGCTCGGAGACGAAACTGCTGGGTCCAGGCGGATATTGATGGCATTGCGACAAGCCTCTAATGTGCGAAAAAAAACGTACACAGATCCCAGCACAGAGCAGTGTCTTCACTCCACCACAACCACCCACCACTACCCTGCCTATCGAGCATCTCGCCTAACGCTTTCCGCAAAGGTGACTCAGCGCTGACTCAGCGGCTTTACCCGTCCGCCCGCCAGACCACCCGGCCGACAGACCGGTACGCGCCACACCATACATTTTTTATTAAAATTTCAACGTTGAACAAATTTGATTTAGCTTGTTTAAAAGAGTAAACTAAAGTCCTAAAGTGCGCCCAACAAGATGCCAACCGTTGCAGTGGACAAGCAAGATTTGTTTGATCTTTTAGGGTATGTCATTTTCAGCTTGTTATGTCTGAAAAACACCATAAACTAACCCATTAAACCAGTCAAGAATATACAACTGAAGAATTCGATGAGTTATGTTTTGAATTTGGTATTGAACTAGACGAGGACACCACCGAAGAATGTGCCAAAACTGGCGAACGTCCCCAATACAAAATCGAAATCCCAGCTAATCGTTACGATATGTTATGTATTGAAGGTATTGCACAGTCACTAAATGAGTTTTTATCAAGAAAATCAACTCCAGTTTACAAACTAAGTCCACAAGTCCCAGAGATCACCTTAACCATCAAAGAATCAACTTCGGACATCAGACCTTATGCAGCAGCAGCTATTCTGAGAAACATCAAATTCACCCAAAGATCTTATGATTCATTCATCTCATTGCAAGATAAATTGCACTCTAATTTATGCCGTAACAGAACTTTAGTGGCAATGGGAACCCATGACTTCGATAAACTGACACCTCCTTTCACTTTCGAAGCTTTGCCAAAATCAGAAATCAACTTTATCCCATTAAATCAAACAAAAAATGTCAATGGTGAAGAATTCCTGGAATTTTATGAAAAGGATAAAAACTTGGGTAAATTTTTACATATAATTGAAAAGTTTGACAAGTTCCCTGTTATCTTAGACTCCACAAGAAAAGTTGCGTCATTACCACCAATTATAAATTCTGAAAACTCCAAAATCACTTTAGACACAAAAAATGTTTTTATTGAGGTTACTGGTGTTGATAAAACCAAACTGGAAATTGTTATTAACCAATTAGTTGCAATGTTCTCTCATTACACTGAGGAGAAATTCACCATTGAACCAGTTAAAGTTATTTCTGAACACAACAATGAATCAAGAATTGAACCAAATTTAACCCAAAAGAAATTCAATGCTGACATTGACTATATCAACAGCTGTTTGGGTTTGAAACTAACTGGTGAAGAAATCTCAAAACTATTAGTTAAAATGTCACTAAATGCTTCTGTTTCTGCCCAAGATTCTAATGTGCTGGAAGTGTCTGTCCCAATCACAAGACCAGATGTCCTACATCAAGCTGATATAATGGAAGATGCAGCTATTGCTTATGGTTACAACAAATTGCCAAAAACAAAACTGTCAGGAAACTCAGGTAAAGGTGCAACTCCTCTACCAATCAACAAAATTTCCGATATCTTGAGAAATGCCTCTGCACAATCTGGTTGGTTAGAAGTTATGCCTCTAACCTTGTGTTCTCATGATGAAAACTTCAAGTTTTTAAATCAAACTGATGACTCAAAAGCTGTTAAGTTAGCCAATCCAAAGACCCAAGAATACCAGGTTGTTAGAACAAGTTTGATTCCTGGAATTTTGAAAACTATCAGGGAAAACAGAAAGCACTCCTTGCCAATCAAAGTGTTCGAAGCTGGTGATATTGTCTTGAAAGACTTAACCAGTGAACGTCGTGCAACTAACCAAAGAAACTGGGCTGCTATCTATGCAGGTAAAACTTCTGGTTTCGAATATGCTCAAGGTTTATTAGGTAAAATCATGCAAACTATGAGAACTCCATGGTTGCAAAATCCTGCAAACTCAACCGACAAAGGTTACTGGATCGAACAGGATGATACAAACAAAACTTTCTTCCCAGGTCGTGGCGCAAAGATTTTTTATAGACATAAAAACGGCGATGAGGCAAAAGTTATTGGTTCCATTGGTGTCTTACATCCAACTGTGTTGAATAATTTTGAAATCCCATATGCTGCAAGTTCTGTGGAGATTAATGCAGAAATCTTCTTATAAATAATCAAATAAATTTCATCTTCTTAGTATGAGGTTTGTAGTTTGAATGGATCATGCAAATGTCATGGTGATTTTTTCACTTGGCTTGAACTCATCGTCATCGTCAAGAAGTGATATTTTTTTATTTTCTTGTTCATCTTCACCAACATTATCAGCATGTTCACCAACATCTTTACCAGCATGCTCACCAACATCTTTACCAGCATGTTCATCAACATTTTCAGTAGCATCCTCTTTTCCTAAATCTTGATCATCATAAGCTAAATCTTTACCCCCTTCAGCATTCTCTTCATTTTGCAAAGAAGTTATCTCTGAAACCGCTTCAGAAGCTTCTTCCACAAAATGGCCAGCCTCACTGAGATCTGTCTCACTACCGCCAAGTTCATGGCCATCTTTATGCTTTTCCATCTCCTTCAACTGATCCACTGCCTCCATTATATTATCAACGTTGAACTCCTCATTCTTTACTTTGTTAAATATCTCGTCAATTTTCTCATTAGAACCACTGTTGTTAGTATAATACTGCCACCAGTTATTCTTCTTGGATTTAAACAGTTTATTCCAAATACCTTTTTTATTATTCCCTTGATCTTTTTGAAAGTTCTTAGCAGCTTCATCAAACTCTGAAATCAGCTTTCTAGTACGCTCAGTAGATTCTGGATCAGGCTCATCAATTTCAATAAATTCTTCTGATAGAACTTGAAAGTCTAATAATTTCAGTAATTTGGGCATCTCTTTACGATACTCCATGTGCCCCTTCACGTATTCGGTACAATCAAAGTTATCAATTCCATCAACTCCTTGAATTGGGGATAGTCCTGCAACTCTTCCCAGTCCTCCACTAGTGGCTCTGTATAAATATCCTAAAATCCAATCTTTTTTAGAATAGCCATTGACAAACTGACCTGAACAGACTGATTTTGCTAAAACCAAATCTTCAAGTGAAATTAAAAATGGTGATCCAAATAAAATAACTTTCTCAACCAATCCATAAGCACCTCTTTTAGCTAACTCTAATAAACAAGAATAAATGACTCTTGAGCCCAATGAAAACCCAACCAATGTTATTGGTCTAGCACCTAGGTTTCTTTCAATCAATGTATCTGCTAAGACCAATCCAGCTTTCCATGCTCGGTCCAATGAAACACTCCATGGATTATCCAAAATATAACTTAATTTAGAGATGACCATTGGTATTTGAACTGCACTCATGAATGCAATTAAGATAGTTGCACCTAGGATTTGTTGAATTGATTGTGTTATAACCTCAGATGCAATAATACTGACACTTTCACCGGTTGACTGTAGTATTTCTGGTTCCCATAAAACACTAAACAAGTCTCCCATTACCGGATCAATTGTAGAAAATGGTAATCTAATATCATCAGCTTTACTATTGATCCATCCTGAAACTGTTATAATCAAGTTGACTCTTTTGTTATTGTATAATGGGATGAACTCAAAAGTTTTAACGTCACCAACTCTTTTCATCATTCCTTGCAACCCAATCTTACCTCCAATTGCTGTACCAGTAACTGCGACCAATGCTGTTCCACCAGCACCAGCCAAAAACCCTGAGGTCCCTGATATTCCAACAGTTGTTAATCCGGCTGCGATACCTGCACCAATAACTGGCCCTAACAGTCCAGCACTTAATCCAAGAACCAAAGAGCCACCAATTGTGGCTAAACCAACATACATCAGCCTTTTCTTTCTAGCTGCTTTTTTACGTTTATCAAGCAAGGTTTTCTCATCCCAAACTTGTTCAGAGCCTTCCTCCAACTGGAATGCATCAGTGATTCTTCTTTCAAATTGACAAATCTCAACAGAACTTAACCCAATATATTTTGCAAACTTTAACAATAAAGTTCTCGCCCTTGAATCAAATATCGAGTCTGCTACTAAGACCAAAAATAGATCACAAATAACTGTCCATTTAACGTCAATTTCAATTTTCTTTGAATTGGTTATTTCGTTTGCATCAATGATTTTCTTAGAATCTTCATCTGTTTTGAATATCTCCTCACTCTTTGAGTTATTAGTACTGCTGCTTGCTTCTTGATCAAATACGGGATTGTCAATGACTTCACTTTTGTTCAAAGATTTACTCAAATCTTTGCTATCAATTCCATGTTTGACTAGATTATCAATCATTTGAGTTTCACTTTCATTAAACTCAAGATGACTATATAACCGTGCCATAATTTTCAATTGCCAATGAGCAAAACTTGCTTGGGCAATATTGATTCTTTTAGTGTATTTTGATTTAGACTTTGGTGGTAAAATCATTGCAATTTTAGCTAGATCTGTAGCCATTTCATTCATGACAAGTTTAACAAGACCAACATAAGCAAACTTCTCAACATCCTTTAACATTATTTTAGTGGTTTTTAGCTGATTCAATGGTGAATATGAATCTTTGTTAAAATCGTTAATTATCTCTTCATCAAATTCCGCACTTTCTTTACCGTTGTCTTGCTTATCAAACAGGAAATCAGTTTTTTTATTTAATTTTTTGTATAACTCAGCTTGTTCCTCTGCGTTGATTCTTGTATACCCAGCTTTTGATCCATCAATTGGCCTGCTATCATCTTTATCTGAAGAATCCAATTTAAATAAAACTTCACCTTTATCATTATATATATCCTCTTTTGCATCGGTTTGCATTTCTTGCCAACTATCATTGTCGTCAAATATCTCATCATCGTCTTCGTCTTCTCCACCATTGGCATTTTCCCCTTCGTTTTGCAGAAATGGTTTTGGTAAAGGCTCATTTTTCTCAATTGGATGATCCATCAGCTTTTCATTCTTAAAAGCAGCAATCGCCTGATCCTTCACTGGAGATGTGCTTCTGGAACGTCCATTTACTGATAGTACAGAGTTGTTATTTCGACTGTTCCTTATCACTCCAGAGATATTATTAGATGATTGAATTAAATCGTCTGAAGACATTATACCAACCCTGGAGGAGCTATGGCCCAGATCAAACTCCACAAAATCATTTCCTAGAGAGTCATCATGGTGCTGGTCGTCTTCATCTTCGTCTTCATTATCGGAAAAGAATGATATTTCTGATTTGTTGTTGTTAATTCCTGATATATCAATTTCAGGTAAATTTGGAAGGTTTGCTAGCAGTTTTGGACTTGGTTTTTCAAAATAATGCAAACTATGTGATCCAGTACCACTCATATTTCAAGTTCAAATTGCCCCAGCAGTCCCAAGACACTTCAATTAGCACCTTTTTTTGTTTTGATTTCTGTCATTTACTTATTTTGTTACTTTATTTTCAAGTAATTTACAATTACCCAATTGGGTAGTTTAAGTGAACGTGTATCCTTGCTAGTATTCACGTGACTTATCACACCCCAACACCAACAAAATTTACCATTTTTGCAAAATTGAAATTTCACAGCTTTGAAAAACAAAATTTGTGACTGCAGTTTCCGAATTCGGAAAGAACGCAACTTTCTACAATAAAAAATCTGAAATTTTTCACACAGAAATTTATTTGAACTCTTCACCAACAAAAAGTCAATAGACACTTATTATTAAAAATGGCTCCAATCGTATGTATCTAAGGAAAAGGGAGTATAATGGAGTAATAAAAATGAATATATTTACTAGAAATGGTATAAAAAGAGGTTTAGCTATTGAATAAAACTTTGCTGAATTTTATATCTTGAAAATATTATTTTTATTACAAGATTATAATAGCAGTAGGAAATGAAAGCTAACATTCAACTTCTAGACCAACAAAAAAGCTAAAGCAGCAAAAAAATTCACCATCGATGTCTCAGCACCAACTGAAAACGGTGTTTTCGACCCATCATCATACACCAAATACTTAAACGACAGAATCAAAGTTGAAGGTGTTGTTGGTAACTTAGGTAATGACATTGTTATCGAAGAATCAGGTAACACCATCACTATTGTTTCAAACACCAAATTCTCTGGTAAATACTTAAAGTACTTAACGAAGAAATACTTGAAAAAAAACCAAATCAGAGACTGGATCAGATTTGTTTCCGTTAAACAAAACGTTTACAAATTAACTTTCTACTCAGTTGCTGCTGATGAAGAAGACGAAGAATAAATTAATTAAATTATCAATTGCATTTAATTATTTTATTTTACAATCTCATAAATATTAAATTTATAAAGTTGTAATTTTGATGAGTTGGTCAGACAAATCAATTAAAAAAATAAGAATATAATACATTTAATGTTTAATTTTACATGTAGTTCTTCTATCCATCTAGTGCTCAACAGATTATTTCTTTCTATATAATCTGAAAAAAAATCTCATATTTTCCAATTTCAAGTCATATTTGAATCTTGTATCTACCCTGTACCAACAACTATCACTCTCATTCACCAATGCCCAAGAACCACTTTCTTTATCCTTGCCTAATAGAATGGTATCAACTAAGAATTGAATTGGAAATTTTTTACTTCCAATTTCAATATGACTGTAACTACCTGCACTCTCTAAAATCAACAAATAACATCCCTTGCTACACGAGTTTGTCATGTTTTGTAGGAATTGAACTGCTTTGCTTCTGTTTTCATGGAAAAGCTCATTAGTTGTGAATAGCAACGTTATCAAACTCATATCCTTATAAATATTAGTGTCAGTAATACTCAAGATATCACTGTTGATAAAATCAATGTTCAGATTTGAAACTTCTGATGGAATCCATGTCTTGTGCATCGTGGTTCTGATTCTATTCACTATATTCTCCCAATTAGCTATATCAATCAATTTTAAGTTGAGTTTATTCTTTAAATTATTATCAACTCTTGATTTGATAAAGAGCGAACTTACAGCCACAAGTTCGGCTCCTGCCCCACCACCAATACTCAACACATTCACTTCATCTTCAACAAACAACTCCTTTATCTCATCTAGGCAACTGAAGATCGATTGATAACATAAACTTCTTGATGGGGACCATCTACAGCAATAAGCAGATCTTCTGTCGTCATCACTGAAAGCCTGGATGTAATCACGATTATAAAGATCTCCCTTGACGGTCTGAATCAACATCTCAAGCAGTTCCATCTCTCCTAAGAGCAAATCAAATGAATCTTTGTACAGTTTCAGTACATCTTGCGGAGGTAACGACCCATTGGTATATGGCGGAATCAGCGAGTTGTCCTTCGAAAACCCCACCTCTCTCACCGTCTCACTCTCTTCTTTCAGAGCACGCTTCTGCTGGGTCTTCAGCACCCTTCTACTCATTTCTGTCTTGACCTAATAAAAGTTGCAGCCTAACAAAAAATTTATTTTAAATTTTATTTTTTTATCAATTCCGGCCCGATGAGCTACCGGAATTCAATTTCAAGTATAAAAAAAAATTTCAAATTAAAAATTTTCAGCCTTTTTTATAAATTACTGGAATTTTCGAATTCCATCGACTTGTGTCGTTGGGGACTCCCAGCCTGCTTGAAGCTAAATACCAGTTCAACTGGTATTGTTTCTATGCGGGCTGTGGAAGAGCTGGCGGCAGATCGACGCTCGTGAGGCAAGTTCCAAGGCGGGACAATTCCACTGAATTCGCTGGTCCTCTGATTCAGTTCAGGGTTGTAGCAGTGGGTTCTGGTGTCTGTGTTGTTCTGCCACGCTTCGCAAGAAGCATTGGGACAGGGGATGCCCCGTTGACAAGTTGAAGAGCGAGTGGGATCGGTTTTGAATTCTTGTTTAAGAGAGAGAAATTTATTTCTTTCTTTTAGGCAATTGAGTTCGACCAATTATATCCCACGGCGACATATTCCTTAACGTTTTATTAAGTCATTTGACGCATTTATATTTAGGTAAAACCATGTCGCATACATTTCTATTTCATTACATAGTTTATATGATATTTGTATAATTTAAATTAAAATTAAATTGAATTATAAAAACTGTATTAAATAGTAAAGAATATTCTTCTTAATGATGGAATAAACGGATTGGGTTCTCAACGTAAACAATATCGAAGGAGTCAGCAGCAGCAAAGACTTGGGAATCCATAACTGAACCTGAGGCAGCTGCAATGTATTTAACACCGGATCTAACAGCTCTATAAACGTTGTCTGGGAATGGGAAGAATGCATCTGAAGATAAAGCAACGTTGGTCAATTTACTTAACCATTCTTCTCTTTCTTGTTTGGTCAATGGTTCTGGCAATTCAGCAAATTTGGATTCGTATTCTGATTTTTCTGGTTCAGTAGTTGGAATTTGTCCAGTGACATATAAGTCAATGGCATTTGACTTTTCTGGTCTTTTAACACCTTTAGCCCATTTGAATCCTAACACTTTAGGATGTTGTCTGAACCACCAGTTGTCAGCTTTGTCACCTGCTAATCTGGTACAGTGGATTCTGGATTGTTGACCTGCACCTAAACCAATAACCATACCATTTTTAGCGTAACAGACTGAATTGGATTGAGTGTATTTCAATGAAATGGTTGCAACAGTTAGATCAATGATGGCTTGTTCAGTCAAGTTTTTGTTCTTTGAAACAATTTCTTTGAAAGTTGATTTGTTAATGATTGCATCATTTCTCTTTTGTTGTAAAGTAACTCCATAAACTTGTCTGGATTCACTTGATTCTGGGGTAAAGTTTGGATCAATTTGTAAGACACAGTATTTACCGTTTTTCTTTTTTTGTAATAAAGCTAAAGCTTCAGGTTCATAACCTGGTGCAATCACACCATCTGAAACTTCTTTAGAGATGATTTGTGCAGTTGGTAAGTCAACAATGTTGGATAATGCGATCCAGTCACCGAATGAGGACATTCTGTCTGCACCTCTTGCTCTGGCATATGCATTTGCTAATGGTGATAAGTTCTCAATATCAGAGACAAAGTACATTTTCTTTTCAATGTCTGATAATGGTAAACCAACAGCAACACCTGCTGGTGAAACATGCTTGAATGATGCAGCAGCTGGTAAGTTTAATGAAGCACTCAATTCTTTAACTAATGGCCATGAGTTCAATGCATCTAATAGGTTGATGTAACCTGGGGAACCACTTAGAACTTTGAATGGCAAGTCGCCTTGCTGGACAAAAGCTTGTGCTGGTTTTTGATGAGGATTGGCACCATATCTTAATGGTAATTGAGATTCACCTTCTGCGTATTGTTTTCTGAAGAAATCAGAGATGGTTGCATCGTAGTCTGCAGTGTGTTCAAATGCTTTCAAAGCTAATTTGTTTCTGATTTGCGAGCTGATTTCTTTACCCTTTGATAATTCCTCCAAGAAAGTTGGATAATCGTTTGGATCAGATAAGATTGTAACTCTGGAGTGATTTTTTGCAGCTGCTCTTAATAGAGTGACACCACCAATATCAATTTCTTCAATTGCTTCATCAATGGTGACTCCAAACTTGGAAATGGTTTCTTTGAATGGATACAAGTTACAGACAACAAAATCAACTTTCTCAATATTTTGTTCTTTTAAATCTTTTTCATCACTTTCCAAGTTTCTGGCTAAGATACCTCCATGAACTGCTGGATGCAAGGTCTTGACACGGCCACCTAACATTTCTGGCGCATGTGTGATGGAAGAAACATCGTCAACTGGGAATCCTGCTTCTCTAATCATTTTGGCAGTACCACCAGATGCCAAAATACGAACATTATTTTGTGATAAACCTTTTGCTAAATCTAATAATCCGGTTTTGTCGTAAACGGAAACGATTGCAGTCTTTGAATAGGACATCTTGAAAGTGTTTTCTGTTAACTAAATTGCAAAAATAATCAAAGAAATTTCAATTTATTCAATTTATTTCCATTAATTGTTTTTCAATTTTCTTAATTAATTACCAATTTTTTAACAGGAGTCAAACAGCCGGCCGGGTAAAAGCCAGGTGTGCCCCTACCGAGTACTAGATATCAGGCAGGAGCAGCACCAGGAGCAGCACCAGCCTGCGACCTCCAGCCCCACACTTGGCAGCATGACTCGCGCACAAGATAAGCTAACTACAATATTCAAACACCCAACTTTCTATAAAATTTGATTTAAACACTTTGATTCAGCACGTAGATTTAAATGATAAAAAGTAACTTAGCTTCAGTGATGACTTTAGACAAGACTGAGCTAATGTGCTTAACGGTAACGCCATAAGGATAAAGTGTTTTGTTTTTTCCAGGTGTGACGACGACCAGCTTTGGTGTTGTTGTATCTGTGACCTTTGTTGATACCACGGGATTTTTTACCTGCAGCAGTCAAACCTCTAGATTCACGGTGTTTGTGAACTGGGTTAACAATCCAGTTGTATCTAGCATCACGTCTGATAGCTTTGTGTTGTGGGTCAACTAAGATAACTTCAAAGTATTTGTAAGTTGAGTCTTGGTTGATCCAGTAAGAGTTCAAAACTCTCAAGTTAGCAGCACGACGTCCAACACGTTCTTCTGCAATTGATCTTAATGATCTTTGGAATTTCAATTGAGAAACACCTTGGTTTGTTGGTTTACCGTAGGTAGCACCCTTTGGAACAGGTCTCTTTCTGTTACCTCTTCTGACTCTGACTCTGTAGATAACAAATCCTTGTTTGGCTTTGTAACCTAATCTTCTAGCCTTGTCTGGACGAGATGGTCTAGTTGCTCTGTGAATAACGTTTTTTTGACGGTATTCCCAGACACGAACTCTGAATAAGAATCTGTTGACATCAGATTGTTTTTTTCTTTGCAATTCTTCTAAATATTTGTATGCACCCATTTCTACTTTGGTTAGCCTCTAAACGTTCTCAACTGTGCTGGTGGTTTTCAAAACCTCTGGAAACTTACTGTAATTATCGATAAACAGTGAAAGAAAACAATTAAATTTTTCAAAAATTTTTCACTTTTTTAATGTTTGAAAAGTTTGGGTAAAAAAAAATTTTAGCGTCCTGCCCTTGATAAAAACACGTGCAAAGAAGCAGGGCTTAACACCCGGACATGTTTTTAGTTTTTTACAATGACGTAATTCACAAAGTGAATTCACAGCATGTACCTGGTTGAGTTTAACCCATTTCACTTGTTTCAGAGTTGATGAAATAGTCCAAGCAACATTAACGAACTGTAGTCAAAAGAGCATTAATTACTTACATGACGATCTTACTTTGACATGAGATTGACATTGAATCGACTTAACTGCTATGGTTATAGTTAGCCCAGGCACGAGTTTATCAACCTCAAACCTGGGATGCACAACTGTCTATAATATTCAAGTAACAACCATTGGATAGTGTTTAGCTAAACAAAATACAATCGTGAATCACAATTAGATTTAGTACATTGAGCTCATGTGTTCAATTTACCAGTAACTGAGATGTTAAATGAAATAACGTTATATCATTTACAGTTTATAGCCTAACCTTTTATCCTAAGGTCTACCTGTGTCACGACCAACACGTGAGGTAGTTATCACAGGCCCAGTCCAACAATAAGTTGACAAACTATTAACTAAATAACGGCGTAGAGCCTGCAGTTTCACAAGAAAATCTATGAATGCTAGCTGAACTGGCTTTAGTAGGAAGATTGAAAAACTAGCTAATTAGTTGATGATCTTCAAACTAGGTGCAAATCCCATGCCAGCTCTCTGTCATCACTCCGTGCTTCACTAAAACCACATCCTGAGTTTAATTAGTTTCGCCAGTACAACTACTAGAAAATAAGCCGTTGAACATTCTTATAGCGTAAAACCTGAAATGTAAAGACTAAGTGCGTGGAAAAAGGTGCTAGCTTACCAAACCCGTTAATAAGGTCATAACTCTTTGATACACAGCGAATTTCGTGCTTAGCCGTGAATTGCCCATGTCCTGAAGCATAATCTCAGCACTAATCTCTTAGATGTAACAGCAACTTAAGGGCTGGAAGGAGTTACATAAGAAAGCCACTAGCCAGGCTTGTCCGAACTATTATACAATTACACAGATGAGGTTTTAAAAAAATAATAAGAAATTTTGATAATTGGCGTACCTTGCATGAACAAGCGTGTTTACATAATGAACGTTATTTTTTATTTCATTCCAATATGTTTTAGAGAACAATTCTGTTCTTTGTATTAAATTTTAAGTCAGTTGTTTCAAAGTGGCTAGAAGATAGCCAGGTATAATATATATATATTGACCTCGAGCTCCAGTTTTTTTTTTATACTTGATTTCTTCTTGAATTCAGTACTGTTTGTTGTTGATTAGTTTGATTTCCTGCTTTATTCCTCTACTGAGTCTTTCATCCAACGGATTTAGTTCATTCCATTCGTCAACCGCTTTGAATACCACTTCAGTACCCCTACTATAACATACTATAGCGCAAACACACTATTTAATATGGGATTATTAGTCAATTCAGATACCACAGATGCCTCAGTTTCGGCAAGCCCTTCTTTCTACTCTAATTTAGAGATGATCACCAACACACAGCAGTTTGATACTGCCACAGCAAGCACAGTGCCAACAGATTTTACACCAACTAGTTTAGTAATCTCCAACAGCTTTATTTCAGTTAATAGCTCAAATGCTACAAATTACATTCACACTGAGAGTTCCTCAACTACTACAACCACAGCCACTAGTACATTAGCCAGCACTTATGCTAAGAATGGCGCTCAAGAACACAGAATTAACTGGAAATGGAGTATAGTTGTTGTTGCTGCCTCGTTAGTAAACCTGCTATAGTTTGCATGGACTTTTGTCATTAATATATGTTTTCGTTAAGTTAGTCAAGATAATTGTGGGTATCAGTCATGGAAGAACAAGCACAACAAGTGCTGTGACGTGCCATTACACACAATCCAACGGTAGCAAAAAAATCGTCGGCTCCTGAAGCGAATTGGGCGTCCAATGTTGATGCACCACCGCTTATATCGTCGTCCACTAACATATTTTTTTTTCTGGTAACCATGGGTAACCGATAACAAAATTCAACCATAAGCTACACAAGTCGCCATTTCAGAGTCGAGCAGTACAAACACAAGGTGAACGGAAAAACTACAAATCTTCATAAAAACCATTAACAATATTAGTAATTAAACAATTAGCATAACAATAAACTAATATATACCAAAACTACCAGTAATTGAAGCTAATAAATAATTTGAATTAAAAAGCTTATAAACCAAAAGCTAAGACAAAGGTAGAAGCCATGATACCACCTAAAGCAACACCGTATTTCCATGAAAGTGGGTTGGCAGCGTAGTTACCAGCAGCACCAGATTTCTTGGAGTCTGAAGCTGAGGTAGTGGTACCGTTGGTTGAGTTGACTGAAGCAGCGTAGACAACAGCTTGGGTTGGGACAAGTGATAAAGTAGAAACCATTTTGTATTATCTGTAATTCAACGAATGAAAGTCTTATTCAATAATTAAAAGGTAACTAAATTCATTTCATGAAATCTGGGAATTTTCCTTATTTTATATCAATTTTATTCACTTTGAGGGAAAAGTTAAAAATAGAAAAACTTAAAATAAATATGAGGCAAAAACGTAAACAATAGAAATCTGTAAAAAGGTGTTCCAAATAGGAAAAAGTCAGCAATTTAATAACATTGTTTTGCTCATATTGCTTGCAAATAAGCAGCCGAAATTGCTTGAAATTGCTGGTTATCTGAATCAGTGCATGTGAGATCTTGGTGTTTCTTCGAATGCTTGTTCGTCTGGTTCTGTTGCACCACCAATTGGCTGCGCTACAAGCATATCCTGTGCACTGGCTAGCGGAGACTGTAGGAAATTCACACTTTTTTCTCACAACTTAATAATCGCGTGTTAACGGACCATATTTTTAGAACGCGTTTCTGAAGGAAAAACATGTTTTGCCGTCATGGGTGTCGTTGGACTCGCAATACACCACATCGCCCCAGCCAGCCCCATCACTGTGCTGCACGACTGGTGTTAAACCGTCTGTTGCGGTACCGCACTCTGCGACAATCGCCCGCTTATGTAATTAGGCTAAATCGGGTACTGGCGCAGTCACACAGATTTATTCTCCAAGTGCATCCAGACACCAACCAAACATTTTTTTCGCGCCTGCGTGGTGGTGAAAATATATGAAAAATTTCAGAAAACCAACTCTTTCACTTGGAAATCAACAACCTTTAAACATCCGTTCACAGAAATAGATAAGTCGAAATGGGAGGAATCAGAGAGAAAAAAGTTGAATACTTTGCTAAATTAAGAGAATTATTAGAAGAATACAAAAGTATCTTCGTTGTTGGTGTTGACAATGTCTCATCTCAACAAATGCATGAAGTTCGTAAATCCTTAAGAGGAAGAGGTGTTGTCTTAATGGGTAAAAACACCATGGTCAGAAGAGCTTTAAGAGGATTCTTAGCTGACTTGCCAGACTACGAAAAATTATTACCTTTCATCAAAGGTAACGTTGGTTTCATCTTCACTAACGAAGACTTGAAAGACATCAGAGATGTCATCACCTCCAACAGAGTTGCTGCTCCAGCAAGAGCTGGTGCTATTGCTCCAGATGATGTCTGGGTTCCAGCTATCAACACCGGTTTAGAACCAGGTAAAACCTCTTTCTTCCAAGCTTTAGGTGTCCCAACCAAGATTGCTAGAGGTACTATTGAAATTACCAACGATGTTAAAGTTGTTGAAGCTGGTACCAAAGTTGGTCCTTCTGAAGCTTCCTTATTAAACTTGTTAAACATTTCTCCATTCACCTACGGTTTAAGTGTTGTTCAAGTTTACGACAATGGTCAAGTCTTCCCATCATCTATCTTAGATATCTCTGATGAAGAATTAGTTGGTCACTTTGTCTCAGCTATCAACACCATTGCTTCAATCTCATTAGCTGTTGGTTACCCAACCTTACCAGCTGTTGGTCACTCTGTTGTTAACGCATACAAAGACTTATTAGCTGTTGCAATTGCTTCTAAATTCGTCTACCCAGAAATTGAAGACTTAATTGACAGAATTGAAAACCCAGACAAATACGCTTCAGCTGCTCCAGCTGCTGCTGCTGCCTCCGGTTCATCTGCTGCTGCTGCTGAAGAAGCTGCTCCAGCTGAAGATGAAGAAGAATCTGATGATGAAATGGGATTCGGTTTATTCGACTAAACTGATTAATATTTTTGTAAATCTAATTTAGAAAAATCATTATTCTTTATTAATAGTTGTAGTATATAAGAGCTAGTTAGTAATTGAAACAATTTTACTGTCATAATTTGTGAGGTTGTCGTAAATAAAATGACCAACATCCTTTCTTGAAATTGTATAACCGATTTCTTTCTTTTCAACACCTTTGACTGGATCTTCAATACCAATTCTAATTGGATTTGGCTCTTCGCCATCAGTCAATAAGCTTGGTCTCACAATGGTGAACTTCAGCCCACTATGAATAGTTTCATCTTCTAACACTTTTTTATCTTCATGAGCTTGGTTCAAAAGTAATTTATATAATGGAATCATCAATATCGGGATATCTCTTTGAAATTTAGAGATTCCAGTTGTACTGAGCACAATTATCTTTGGATCGCCTTTGATACCCTTTGATTTTAACTCATTGATTGCTTTTATTAAAGTCTTGATACCATTTTCACACACATGTGGATCATCAATTGTGAAATTCTTAATATTGAATAACCCACCAATTGCAGAGACAACTGTTGAAACAAATTTGGTTGAATCATTAGGATCAACTATTGACTGTTTAACGCAATTCAGATCATGTGCATTACCCTCAACAATCTTTACTTTTGATATTTCTGTTTCAGACAGCTTATCTGTCAATTTCTTTGGTGAACGTAGTAGAGCGACAGTTGGTACATTATTTTCCAGTGCTTTCTTCAGTAGAAAAAATCCACATCCTGTGGATGACCCAAATACAGCTAAACTCATCTTATTCACTTGCTATTCTGGTTAACTCAGAAGGGTGATAACCTTATATACATGTTTATGATTAATAACCACATTTCGATCAATTGAGTAGTTTCGGCCGTTTTACGACATTTCCACGCTAAACGTGTGCTAAAGCAAGCTCAACTTATCCTCAGCATTCCGGGGTGACAAGATTTTGAGACATCTTCCGACACTGTTGGATTACCGTTTTGAAGCGTTTTATGTCAAAATGATGTCAAATATCAATAAACCGTTAAGAGGCCAAGAAAAGCCAGCAATAAACAAAAATAACGAGAAGCTCTTTTATGTAGATATTGGCCATAGCTTTAGCTGATAGTATTGCTGACGGTTTTAGCTCATAAAGCTGATGGCTTCAGGTCTTGGGCTTCTGTCTTCAGCTCATCTCTATAGCTCATACTTTTTTTCATAGTTTTAGCTCACAGCTTTATGTCAATTGGTTGTTGAGCCAACATCTTGCTGTAAACGGTTGGTCAAGAAGGTTAAATAGCTCAAAAATTGTAAGACCGACACTTTTAGGTACCAATGCATAAACTACTCCAGAAATATTTATATGTTTAATTTTATAATATTAAAACAACAAAACAACTTATTTACCAAAAGCAGTAGCCAGAAAGGAGCAAAAAGCCTAACCCATCACCACAGCTGTAGATGGATAACTGACACAGTCCAACACAGCCCAGGCAGCACAGATCAGTCAAAAAAACCAGATTCCTGGGGCACCACAGGCCAGATAGCACAACTGTGAGGTCTTTGAGGTGCTCACAGTACCCACAGAAGGTGCATACATCAGGAGCAGCTCGCAGTATCCAGAAAGGTGCACGGCTCGCAGTATCCAGAAAGGTCACAGCTCGTGATGATAGTTAGTGCCTGAACCAGAATGGCAAGCCAGGGAGCGGGTGCAGTCCCAAGCACACACCCGAGGGCTCGCAGTGGTACCGGGCTGTGTCATGTGCACATAGCACAGCAACAACACAGCAGCGTGCCGATAAGAACCATGGAAAACTCAAGAAACTCGCCAGCCCAAATAGGAAATTGATGATTAGCACAGCTGAATAATAAATTTAAGAGGTGAAGCCTTTTTTGAGATATTAATTTTACGCAGAGGAATTGATAAGAGGACGATGGGGAAGAGTGCACCAATTGTGCCTAATGGATGGAAAGCACAGTTTGACGAAGAGTACCAGACGTGGTTTTATGTGGATTTGAAGACAGGCAAGTCGCAGTGGGAGGCCCCGGAGGGAACAACGTTTCCTCCAGAGGAACAGCCGCCATCGTACACACCTAAGCAGGATGCAGCAGCACCACAGCAAGCCCAGCCACAAGCTCAGCAGCAAGCCAGACCGATGTACCAGCAGCAGCAGCAGTACCCAGCGCAGCCGGCGTACCCACAGCAGTACCCACAGTACCCACAGCAGTACCCACCACAGCAGCCGGTGTACTACCAGCAGCTGCCGCAGCAGCACAGCAATGGCAGAAGCAGATGGGGAGGCGCCGCAATGGGCGCAGGAGCAGGTGTGCTGGGCGGACTGGCCCTGGGGTCGCTGCTCACACCTCACTACGTGATGGGCCCAGGCTACATGGACCCAGGCATGGGGTACCAGCAAGGGTACGAAAATGGGTATGACAACGGATACGACAATGGGTTCGACAACGGATTCGATAATGGGGGCGACTTTGGCGGCGGTGACTTTGGTGACGGTGGTTTCTAGCAATCTACATAGCTTGTGGTTATAATATAATATTACAGGACTAGATCTTTCTTGATTTTCTCTTTACAGGCTGCGAGTGCTCCTTGTGGGACCCAGTGGCGGTGGTTGTGGCAGCCTGCTTGCCTGGGCCGGCAGCCTCGAGCTTCTCCTTCTGCTTGAGAGCTTCCAGCTCGCGAATAAACCAGGTGACCAGCGCCCACAGCACCACCGCCAGCACTAACAAGTTGACGAGGTGGATCGACTTTGAGAGCCACGCAAACACCACGAGCGACACCACCAGCAGGCAGAACGACACATGCGTTGCCAGGACCAGCGCAGGCGTGGTGCCAGGCTCGAATACGGACTTCCACAGCTCGGTGACGAACATTTCCTTTCTTTCTGCTGTGTGTTTCCTTCCAGAAATTTTTTTCCGCCTGAGATTTCCGCCTAACTTTCTCGCTGGCGGCTCTCCGCCTAAGATTTCCGCCTAACTTTCTCGCTAGGCTCTGCTGGGTGCAAAGCCTGTTTACGCCGTATCCTCATTGTGGGTGGCTTTGGCTCACGCGCATTGCTTTGCGGATTCCGCAGTACTGCTTTAGGTGGTAGAGGGTGTGTAGGGGAAGGCGTAGCGTGTGCCCAAAGCGACGTACAGGTAGTGCAGGGAAGAACTCGGTGAAAGACCAGGGTGGTGGTGAAAGACCGGGATGGTGGTGAAAGACCAGGGTGATGGTGAAAGACCGGGGTGGTGGTGCAGGGAAGACCCAGTAGCGATCGTGTAAATAAAGTTCTGGTCCAACTTAGTCCCAGCAACATGACGGGTCCTACTTCTGCCACGCGTAATCACTGCATATATCTTGGGGTTCCGTGCAGGACTACACGTATTTACAGATACTCTTTGCACCACTAGCTGAGTGTTTCTATGTCCCCGGCAGCATGACGGCGGCTACTCCTACTACGCGTAACCACTGCATATGCCAGCCTGGGCCTAGCTAAGTTACGCACTAGTAGAGTGTTCTTAGGGTGTTGTGTTTGATGTTGCCGTTAGGGTGGTTGGGTTTAATGTTACCGTTAGAGTGTGTTTAGAGGCTGTGTTAGGGCCATATCATGGACTTTCAGAGGTATGACGATGGCTACTTCTCTACACGTAATGACTGCATTTGGGGTTCCGTGCAGGACTACACGTATTTGCAGATATTCCTTGCACCACCAGGTGCGTGCCATTTACACCCCAGCTGCATGCCACTCTACTGGCTCACGCGTTACTCACTACGCATGCCGCTCTACTGGCTCACGCGTTACTCACTACATACTAAACGTGCGGCTCCTACTTCCTAAGCTGTGCGCAGAACATTACGGTTCTGCCCTAAGGATCCGCCTAAGGTTCTGCCCTAAGGATCCGCCTAAGGTTCTGCCTAAGCTTCCGCCTAAGCTTCCGCCTAAGATTTTCTCGCCAACTCTAAATTCTCCCGCTAATCTCCCGCCAATTCTCCCGGTAAAATGAACGAGGTGGACAGAACCTACACCAAGCAGGAGCTGGCCGAGTACGACGGTGAGTAGCAGCAGCCCAACATCGGCAGCGCTAACAGCAGCAGGCGTCACGAGAAAAGAGAGGTTTCTGGCGGTGCAGGGCGTGGTGTTCGACGTTACCAGCAACGTCAAGGCGTACGGGCCTGGGGCCGGGTACTCCGTTCTAGTGGGAAAGGACTGCTCCAGGGCACTGGGCAAGAGCTCGCTCAAGCCAGAGGACCTCAACGACGACATCTCGGATCTCAGTCCCAAGCAGCTCAAGGTGCTGGACGACTGGCTCGCATTCTTCACAGCTAGGTGAGTAGGCTGCACGCACAACACCCACCCACCCCTGGAAGGGACATACTAACGTCTAGGTACAACATCGTGGGCAAGGTGGTGCCCTAGGTTTCCCCTTGCAAAGCCCAGGTTGGCCGAGCTATTTGGACCTTATTTTACTAGAAACGCACAGCAAAGAGCTGGAAAATAAGAGTTTCATGCATACTAGCGACATTTGGAGCCCATTGGTGCCCACAGGCCTATTCGGGCCCCAGTGCGCACCCATTACAGCAAGCACCGCACCTTAATAGACCAGGTTAGGGCCAATTTTGGACCGTGTTTAGGCATAACTTCGTAAATAAGCTGCTTCGCATCTTAAATTTTGATCCACTCAATTTTTTCTTGTTCTTTGTATATAAACAGTACAAAGGCTGATTTCTCGCTAGCACCATGAGCTACCAGTTAAGAAACCAGCTGCTCAGCAACGACATTGGCAGCATAGACATTACCAAAGAGACCCCGATGAGCCATCCCGACAGGGCCAGGAATGGCCACCAGTTCCCATCCAGCCAGCTGCCCCAGTACCAGCAACAGCACTACCAGCAGCCGCAGTCCAGAGCCCAGTCCTTCACACAGGCCTCCATCGGCAGCTTCATGAGCAAGTTCAACAAGAAGAACAGAAAGTCCACGGGCGCAAAGTACTCGGACGTTATGTTTGGCGGCAATGGCGGTGGTGGCGACGACGACGATGATGACGAGAAAGATATCGAGATGACTGGCGAGCTCTCTTCCGTCCAGATGAGCTTCAAGCAGCTGTCCAACCTCAAGGACCGCGGTCGCTACGGCGGCTTTGCTGATCACAACACCGCCCCAGTCATACCTACAATTGGCGCAAGCAATGGCCAGAATCTGTCAACCGCAGAGTACAGAAAGCTCCAAAACACACAGAAGAAGCGCCAGATGATGAACATCAGCCAGCAGAGGGCCATGTCCCTGCAGACTGGCGGCTATGGTGGCAACCCTTACCTGGACAGCCAGAGAAACCAGAGTTTTACCGCTGCTTCCAGCTACAATTCGTTGGCCCCACCACCCCAGCAGCTCCCTCCACAGCTCCAGCAGCAGCCCTCTCCTTCCCTGCCTCCTCCACACCAGTCTCCGCACCACCAGCAGTACCACCCGCACCAGCAGTACCCGCACCAGTACCAGCAGCCACCCCCACAGCAGTACCAGCAGAACCCAAGAGCAATGTCTCTGAACGCTATGCAGAATCCGTACTACAACAGACCCCCAGCACAGTACCAGCAGCACCCTCAGCAGCCACCAATGCAGAGAACTATCCCACGCAGCTACGGCTCACCGCAAATCCAGCAGCTACCCCCACAGCAGGTACCACCGCCAACTCAGCACCAGGTCTACCAGAACTATGACAATTACCCGCAAAGATCAAGAAAAGACTTATCCAGATCTCAGGAGAACCTGTCTGACGTGACGTATGGCGACGAGCAGCAGCAGCAGCAGCAGCAGCCTCAGGAGCCAAAGCCAATCATAAGACTCAGAAAATCCCAGGAAAACCTGCAAAAGGAGTACGAAGACTACAAACGAGAGAAACAACGCTTGAAATTAGCAGGCGAGGCTCTAAAGAGAAAATCACAGGAACACCTGAGACTCAAGTATGAACAGCAGCAACTGAAATCAAAGAAATCTCAAGAAAATTTGAATCAGTCCCAGTCCAGCAGCTCAAACGAGCCAAAAAGATTGTCTGCAGACCAACTGCGCTTATTACAGTCCAGAAGAGAACCTGTTAGAAGGTACGAAGATGAGTCTGAAAGAAGATCTTTAGCCCCAAAGAAGTCCATCGAGCAGCTTCAAACCACAGGTTCTTTCAAGAAGACAAAATCTCAAAAAAACTTACAGCAGATCTTGAATGATGACTCGATGTCGGAGGCTTCTTCAACTCCAACTCAGCATGATCACCAGCAGTTTCAAGAAACTCAACGGATCCAGCAGCCTCAGCGAATCCAGCAACCTCAACAGTCTCAGCAACAACAAAGACAGTACCAAGAGCGTCGTGCATCACAGCTTGAACAGCAACAAAGACAATACCAAGAACATCGTGAATCTCAATATGATGCATCTCAGCAGCAGTATCAATACGAGCAACAACAGCAGCATGAGACATACGAACATCATAAACATCAGCAACCTCAATACAATCAACAATACGAGCAGCAGTATCAGCAGTCGCATCCCCAGCAGCCACCACCACCTCAACCACAGCAAGAGCCAACACCACCTCACTCAAATAATTCAAATGATGACATTGAAATGGACAATACTCCCAAAAAGCCTGCTCAATCAAGTAATCTAACCCAAACAACCCCAAACAAAGACTCAGATAAATCATCACCAAAAGCAGACTCGCCATTCAAAAACTCACCGTTCAAAACAATCTCCCCATTGCGGGTTAAATCCGTTTCATCAATGAGTGATTTTTCAACCATTAGTGATTCACAAGTTAACCATAAAAATAAATTATATCAGCTCCAAAATGCTAATTCTTCTCAATCTACTAATGATGTTTATGTTACTGCATCACAATTTAGTGTTGTTAATCAAAATAATGAATTAGAAACAAACTCTACAATTGTTGAAGAGTCAAGTTTGAATGACGACACTCCAAAATTAAACAAACACCAAGATTTCGAGAATCAGAATGGCCAGAGAGGGTTGGAAAGTGCAAGTAGCACAATAAAAGCAAACTCAACAGCTGATAATGAAAGTGATGATGACATGGATTCAATGAACAATGATTCAAAGATTTTTAAATCTTCATCAAAGTTTTTGAAAAATTGGTCAAAGAAGAAGTCTGACAAAGAAAGTGATGATTTTGAGATTGTAACAAAACCTGTTGAAATTAGAAGAAAGTCAAGAGACTTCAGCCAAGAGGTTACAAATAATTCTAATAACTCTAATAGCACAGATAAACCAGCTGAGAAATTACAAACTCCAGCCGTGATTGAAAAGTCGGAAAATTCAGCAAGCAAATCCCCAAATTTGAAAAAACTCAACTTGTCAATTGATCAGCTAGGAATAATGGAAGAATCAACTTCTTTATTACAAGAATTAGAAATTGTTTCAAGTGAATTGAGTCATTCAATCAAAAGAGAGATATATCTGGAAAACTTGTTGAATGACAGAAAGACATTTCAACCAAATGAAAATGACTATTCAAAGCAAATTCTTGATCAAAAAATTGAAATATCAAAGTTGGTTAATGAACTAAATGAACAAAGACAGAAAAGATTTATTGCTGAAGAGCATTGTTTACTGCTGGAAAACAATGTGAAACCATCTGCATTAGAATTAGATTATGAGCTAACAAGCTTAAGAAATCAACTGTTAATCAAAGATGAAATGATTTCTAAACAATCGTTAGAGATTCAAAACTTGAATGCAAAAATTAATAAAAATGAATTAAAGCAATTGTCAAAGAAAGTCTATAATTTTGAAAATGAAATTATACCAAACTTGATGAACGAACTAGAGTTGACAAAGATTGAAAATAAAAAGATCAACATGCTGACTGACAAATGCAAATTGCTAAACTTGCAAAAGATTGAGTTGGAAAAGAAATTGTCAGAGATTAACAATAAGATTAACAGAAATAGCCAGATCAACAGCAGCAGTAACACAGCTAGTGGAAACAGCAGTACCGATAGTGTCAACAGTGGTAATAACACTACTACCAAGTCACCATCAAACACTTTGCGCTCTTTCAAATCAACGCATTCCAAATATCCTCTAAATGACTCAACCGAAGAATCATCCAACGGGCCTACACCAACAAAGAGAATTCCTTCGTTCAACATCCTAAGCATCAGATCAAAGCATTGAAAATATTTCTAAATAAACATTCCACAGTAAACTGCTGGCGTAGGGTAACACCGATGACATAAACCATTACGTAATACAAGAACTCAAATTTTTCTAAAATGCAATTTTGTAGAATAAATAAGTAAACAGAATATCTGTTTTCGTGTTTAGAGAGAGATTGGCGCTTCAGTTGACGTTTAAAGATGAGCGGTGACTTCAACAGAAAGAGAAGATTTGAGGATGACCAAGACAATGGCGATGGGTTTTACCAGAGACCGTATAACCAGCATCACCAAGGGTTCCGAGGCGGATTCAGAAAGCGCCAGCACTTCCAGCCAAGATTAGAACCAAATATTGAGCTAGCAAAGAAGCTTCACAATGACATCAGAACGCTGGGAGAAACACCAAAGAACTTCATTGAGGACTTGAACTATTTTGCGCCACCAATTACAAAGAATTTTGATATTGATGAAGAAATTAGAGAAGCATTATTGAAGACAGTTTATGGAATTATCACTGAACAACCACAAAAGATTTTACACATTTCTATATTTGTGCAGTTTGTCAGCAGTGAACTACCAAGCTTTGGAGAGAGCATTGTCAACCATCTTGTTTCAAAAGTCAATGAATTGTTGAAACTTAGTATTGACAAGGAATACAAGGCAAAATCTTCAGATTTAGGCCCATTCAACACAATCAAGTTAATTGTGAGATTTTTGTCAACTTTAAGTTTCATTGTTAACGAGGAGAGCATAATTGAAATGCTGAATGGAATGCTGGATTTGGCAATTAGTTTAAATACTGCTAATGACAATGAAAGAAACCCATTGAGTGAAGCTGTTTATTACAACACACTGGTCTCCTTGCCATATGCAGCGGTCTTTAACAACTCAAGCTCAATATTAAGAGCAGGGATTAGTGACTTGCTACTCAAAGCAGAGAAATTCAAGATTGTTGAACAAAATATCACCCTAACAAAACCATTTTTAAACGATTCAGAGTCCAAAGAATTAATTCCAATGATTTTATCCTCAGTAAGAGAGTTTATTGGTGAGGACTTTTCTAGTATTCCAGCAATTTTCCCAACATTTGATGAAATTTCTCAAGGCTTACAGAGAGATGAGCTCAAAAGAATCAAAATCAACAAGTTTGAAATCCCAGAGTTATCAAGTTTTAATGAAATTAAAGGCCTTGACACAGGTTTAGGATCAGTTGATGGGTTATGGAGAACACCTAGATTCACATTCAATATCTTCCAAAAGAATCTAACCAATGGATTAGAAACAGTACCAAAAGAAGATTCATATTTATCACTTATTATGAAAGATATCTTGGTTGACGTTATTGAAGCCTTAGAATTTAACAGACTAGAAGTTTCAAGACAAATTTTGACATTTTCATTGTTTTTCAATTATGGATTATTTGCACCAGAAGGTTCATCAATGGACCAGATTCAAAAAATTCATGAAGCCAATTCAGGCTCTGAATTGCCGAAATCTACATGGAAATGCGAAGATATTGCAATTGAAAGTGTTTTGAGCTTAATGTTTAAGTTACCAACTGTGACGCAACCATTTGCATACTTCCATACAACGCTGGTTTCAGCTTGTGAAAGAGCACCAAGTGCAGTGGCCCCAATTATTGGTAGAGCCATTAGATTCTTTTACAATAACTTGAACAATTTAGATTTTGAGTTAAGAATTAGATTTTTGGACTGGCTATCAATTCAATTGAGTAACTTTGGGTTCAAATGGAAATGGATTGAATGGGAGCACGACTCACAACTAAACCACCAAAGTTTGTATCACCCAAAGATTTCATTCATTAAGAATTTCATTTCTAAGGAACTAAGATTGATCAATAAGCTGAGAATCAAAGAGACCCTTACAGAAGAGTTCCATCAGTATTTGGATTTGAGTTTGTTTAGTAAAGAACAGATGAATGAGTATTACACTGAGTTGCTTGGAAAGGAGAGACTGGATTCTATCAACCTTGAGAATGAAAAGAATAATGAGGATGGTAATGAAAACACACAAAGATTATTCTATTTACAAGAGGGAATCACTTTCAAATCTGAGATTGAGAAACTGATTAAAATAATCCACGAGAATGCAAATTTGGAACAGGTGAAACCAATCATTGATAATATTCGTGACGAATTGAAAGTGTATCCAAACCCTGAAAAATTGCTGATTTCAATAGTTTTCCAAACGTTTGCATTTGTCGGTAACAGATCCATCAGTCACGCCAATAAATACATTAACAACTCCTTGCAAACATTGAAGGAGCTTGTCGATTCAGAGATGAAGGAAATGTGGGTTATTGAATCGATATTGAAATATTGGAATTCTGAACCAGAAAACGGGTTTTTGGTTATCGATATTGCTAAGAACTTAGAGCTAATTGCACCACTGTCTATACTGAAGTACCTGATAAAGGAGACGAATTTGGGATTGACTAATGTCAGTGGAACTGAATCGATTTTCAGAATTTTGAACGGTTTAACAGCCAAAGACTCCACTACCGAGTTCAAATATTTATTTAGTGAACAGCTAGCATTGCTTGAAAGTGTTATCGGGGAGATAGAAACCGAGTCACAAGAACAGACCATTGAAATGCCTGAAATGAACGTTGAATTCAGCGAAATCAATGAAAAGAAGTGGAAGTATTTCACTATTTTAAGCTTTTTGAGATCAATCTTGAGAAAATACTCTGATGAGTACAGTGGATTTATTGAGGATTTGGACACATCTGTTGACCAAGTGATCAAAAATGAGCCAACTAAAGCCCAGTTGAAGAACTGGATAGCTGAATTACCAAAATTATAAGCACAAGGAGAGAGTTTTTGCTACAATATTGTCGTAACGGAATCCAGTGAATTTAAATTAAAGCTCAATATCTATAAAGAATGTTTTGCGTTCTCGCCTAGTTTATTTCTTTCATCTTTAAAGATATGTTGCATTTTGTTATTTGACATGAAAGCAGAATAGTAAACCAAAGAGCAGCCACCAAAAACTGTTCCAATAACCAAATAGTATTTGAAGAACTGGCGTAGGTTGCTACCACCAGTACCAGCTGGGGAGTGGCTGACAACTTTAGCAGATTGTGCGAATAAAGATCTTTGGAATGTTCTTATTAGTGTTGCAGAGACCATTATTGTAGATTGTGTTTTGTTTTCGTTAAGTGTGCGGTATTATGGGGTTTGAGACTATACGCATTGTTCAATGGGTTTTGAGCGCCATTTTATACCCGAAAATCATACTACATTTTAACGCAATAGTAACATGATAAATCTCACCACCATTACATAAGTTAAGCCAGATAGATAAAAACCGAAAAAAATGGAAAAATCACGTTATCTGGCTGTTCAATTATGGCAGTATGGGGAAGCGTGTGGACCAGTGAGGTTGCTATTCACCACATGAAATGATTTTCAATCGTGCGATTTTCATTGGTGGAGTCGTTTTGGGGATGTGAGGGCAGCACACTTTGCTTTCCCGATTAGGAAGTCAACAATGCACCAGGGCAGCACCGGCAAACACACTTTTATTACTCGATTGGGAAGTCAACAGACGGTAAAGACACCACCGGCAGGCACACTTTGACTTCCTGATTAGGAAGTCAACCGACGGTAAAAGTCATCCAGAAATATTTCAGATTAAACGTTATTTGTTAATAACAACAGTACGTGAATTAGTCATTGGCTTGACTGATTCGGTACTTGCAATCTATTTATGCTTTTTAGAGATTTTGAGCGTTGTTTATCTCGTTTAATCGGATAAATAACAACCCACTTTTGATTTCTTTTAATTTAGATTCACAGTAACTTCTCTTTACGGAGTTCGTTGTTGATGAGACCACAAAACAGCGAATCTAAAGGCTTGAGAATACATTTCTACAGGTGCAGTGTATGACTGTGCTTTTTATATTCCTTTTATAGCATTATTTACAGAGTTATTTTGTCTCGTCGTCCTCATATGGGATGAGGGAGTTGTTCTTCTCGAGCAGCTCCACCAGCTCGCCGTTCTGAGCCATGGAGGTCACGATGTCGCAGCCACCAATGAACTCCTTGTTCACGTACAGCTGTGGGATGGTTGGCCACTCGCTGAACTCTTTTATACCGTTACGCAGCTCAGCATCTTCCAGCACATTGTATGCGGCAAACTTCTCTGGGTCCACACCCACTTGGCCCAGCAGGTTGATTGTGGCTCTGGAGAACCCGCACTGTGGGAACTCTGGGGTCCCCTTCATGAACAGCACGACTGGTGCTGAGCTAATGGCCTTCTCAATGGCTTCTTTGGTCTCAGTCGACAGTAATCTCATGAAACTCAGCCCCTGTGGTCTCAAAACATGCTGGCGTGGTGCTAATCTGAACGAACCTTTGGCTGCTGCTCCTAGTCTGAACATGTTGCAAACGGTTAGTATTGAACTGGAATGGCAAATGACAAATTAATTTGATTATTTTTTTATTGAATTGCGAGCGATTGCGCCGGGACTTCCCGATTGGGCAGCAGCTCCCAATCCGGCAGTCACGACAGCAACAGTGCCGCAACTGCCGGATTGGGGAACCCCGGATGTGCAGCCCGCCAGGAGCTCCAAATCAGGAAATTGCAGCACCGGTGCTGCCAGAACTTCCGCATTAGGAAACAACGCTTTTTTTTCTAAAAAAAAAATTAGGAGAATTTGAAATCAACAACGACGTACAAAAACTGGTTTTTCAAAGCAAATTACAGCAAATTTCCAACTTTTTACTCAAGCAGAGCATCAAGAGGAACTTTGGTTTCACGCAGCAACTTGTTTTTTTTGTTTTCTGTTGTTATTTCTGTCACTTTGTGAGGGAAAATTAATTATATTGAGAAATTAATAACAGTAAACAACAACTGTTAATTTGCATACAAACAAGCTATGGGTGGTGAACAACAGCAGCAGCAGCAACCGCAGCCTGTAAAGCCCTCTATTCTGAACAGACCGGGTCAGCAGTCGTCTCCGTTGAAGCAGAATTTGTCTTGTTCTGAGTTTGAAGTTGTCAATAACAGCAACAACACCTTTAACACCACCAATGAACCTCACCAGAAGCCCAAGGGGCTCAAACTGAATACCCAGCTCGAGCACCCAGTTGCATCAATGCTGTCTGGGTTCAACTCGTCTGTTACAAGTGCCATAAACAGCTCTTCAAATGCTGTAAACGAGCTGCAGTCGCCTTTAACCACCACAACGACGCCCTCAGCGTCCCTCATGACCCCCATCAACTCATCCAGCTCCGTCAACAAGTTCACCACCGTGTCGTTCACGGTCCCGGACCACACTGAACGGTCGCACCGCGGCTCCATCAGCGCAAGACCTTCCAATGTCCAGCTGAACAACCTGCAGCACCAGCTCCAGCAGCACGTTGGGGCCTCCAGCACGTCCTCCGCACCGTCCCCAGTGGTCCCAAACCCGATGGCGGGCAGCGGACTGGGCACCAGCGGCAACAGAAGCGCCTCGCCAAAATCCAACCTGGAAAATGGGTTCATCACTCCGGTAGCAAACATCACCAACGTGCAGTTCCCGCCGCCGCTCAACGACAAGTCCGCGGCAAGATCCAACCTGTCCACGCCCATCAGCTCGGTCTGCTCCAGAAACCCCAGCGTCTCCACCATCCCGTCCAACAGCTCCTCCAGACAGAACTCCAACACCGGGAGTGCTGCGCCACTTCCAGGCACCGGCAATGTGGCGGGTGCGGGTGCTGTGGCGAGTGCGGCCGCGAGCCACGAATTCCTGCAGTTTGCAGCCCCAAACAGCGCCAGCAGCGCCGGCACTACGGGCCAGACCCCACCACAGCTGAGAAGCCGCTCGCCGCAGCCGTTCCAGCACCAGTTCCAGCACCAATTCCAGTCAGACAGCTCCGCTTCCCAGATAAACATACCGAAAAAGACTAAAAGCAAAGCCATCATTGGTTCGCCAACTACCACGATCCCGTTCTCCGAGTTCTTCACCAAGCAGGACGACCAGAAAGTGCACATTCTGATTGGCGCAACGGGCTCCGTGGCTACTATCAAAGTGCCACTGATCATCGATAAGCTATACAAGTTGTTTGGGCAGTCCAAGGTTTCAATCCAGCTGGTTGTCACCAAAGCAGCACAGCACTTCCTCAAGGGACTGAAGATCTCCACCGAGGTGAAGATCTGGAGAGACGACGATGAGTGGTTTGGCACCAAGAAGCCCGGCGATGCCATTTTGCACGCAGAATTGAGAAAATGGGCAGACATCTTCTTGATTGCTCCGATGAGCGCCAACACCTTGGCCAAAATATCCAATGGGATCTGTGACAACCTGCTAACGTCCATTATCAGAAGCTGGAACCCTGCCACGCCAATGCTGCTGGCACCAGCCATGAACACGTTCATGTACACCCACCCAATAACCAAGAAGCACTTGACTATCCTGCAGGAAGACTGCCCGTGGATTGAGGTGCTCAAGCCAGTCGAGAAGGTGCTGGTGTGCGGTGACATTGGAATGGGAGGCATGAGGGAATGGAGTGATATTGTGGAGATTGTGGTGAAGAAGCTCAAGGTGATCAAGAAGCAGAAGGAGATGGAGAAGGAAGGTGCTGAGGCTGATGAGGGAAAGCATGGGCAGGATGACGAGGACGAGGATGAGGATGAGGATGATGAGGATGATGATGAGGATGAAGATGATGAGGATGACGACGATGACGACGATGACGATGATGATGTGGCAATGGATGACGAAACAGAGGAAGAGGACAGCACAATCTCCAAACAAGACACCATCAAGGAAGAGAATGCCTCCACGACCTACACAAAGCCGAAGTCGATGATCATATGATAGTGGGCCTCAGCATCAAGCTCAGTACCAACCTTCGTAGTCATCCATGTCCAAAAACAACTTGATGTCATTCATCAACAACAGCCAGTTTCTATTTATCACCAGCTTAGTGATGTTGCTGCTGCTATTGCCACTGCTACCATCGTTCTCACTCTCAAAGTTGTTCTCAAAAAAGGTTAAATACTTGGAACTGAATTGGAAGTTCAAGTGGTTATTCAGACTCTTTTTGAATTTGAATGGTTTTATAATTGCTAACTTGTTGTTTATCTTAATAAACTCATTCAATAACTTTGATAACTGAAACCCTAAAGTCTTGTTGAACTGTAGTGAGTTTATCAGTACTTTGATTATATTCAGCGACTTGATAAACTGCTTAAACACGATGGGTAAGAATGGCGAAATCAAATGTGTGTTGTCGCCAGCGTCATCACTCAGGTTTGACTTATTTGTGATATTGGAAACCAGCACTTCCTGAATCACCAAGTGGTTCTTGATTATTTTCAGTAAATTCTCCTGGTTCCCGTCCTGCTCATTACCGTCCTGTTGCTGCTGTTCTGGTTGCTGTGACACCTCGTTCAAAAACTCGTATAAATCATTCTTCAAACATAGTAATTGCAAAAAGTTGTGTATGATCATATCGTTGTGGCTGTTGCTATTCTCATTGTTTTTCAGCACGATCAAGCTGCTCTCATGGCCCCTCAGCTCCGCAGCCAGTCCCGAGTAGTTTTTGGAGTTTGGCGATAGAAAGTTGCGCAGATTTGCAAATTTCGACAAAACCAAGCCAAACTTTAAATTGTTCTTGATTGAAACCTCGTTGAACGACTGGAACGACTGGAGTGCCTGGAACGATGGGAAAGACGGAAATAGCAAGTCGACAATTTCAATATTCAGCTCAATGCTGAACATCTTGGGCAGGCCAAACGACAATGAGTGAACCGAGTCTAAGATGTCCAACTGTACAAATAGTCTTTTTGATATGAAGCTGTAGTCATCGTAGTTGTCTACTGAGATGAGGTGATGCTCCTGGTCCCAGAACAGCTTGAACACTTTCAGGTCATTGAAAATGGATATAGTTGAGCTTATGATGACCTCATTGTTGATTCCCAGCAGCACAACTAGATACGTGAGAATCATCAGAGAAGTTAGCTCGATGATTATTATGTTCTGCGAGTACCTGCTGAGGTTGCCGGAGACCTTCTTTGAGATCCTAAACAGGTCCTCATATGTTCTGAGGAGGTATTCTTCCGAGCTGACAACATAGCTTTTTGAAGTTGTCAGTATGACCAAGTCGAGGGAGATCTGGAAGTAGGAGAGGATGAGCTGGTTGAGTTCGTGGACATCCACGGCCTGCGGAGCCGGTGGAGTGATGTTCAGCAGGTTGCTCAGCGACTGTTTGTTCAGCGGGAGCAGAGGGAAGTTGGGCTGCACGTAGTTGTAGAAGTAGTCAATCAGCTGGTTCAACGACAAGCCGGTGGAGATTGGCTGCTGCTGCTGGGGCTGCTGCTGCGGGTTCAGGCTCAGGCCACGCTGGATGTTCTGGTTCAGGCTGGACAGCGACGAAACAGACATTGCCGGGCTCCCGGTGGTGTTGTTGACCGATGCCCGAGGCGACATGTTTCTGTACTCGTCGTCCGAGTCGCTGATGATGGACGACTCGTAGCTTCTGGGCTGCGCCGGGAAGCTGAAGCTCGGGTTGTGAGGTGGAGTCAGGCTGTTGTTGCCGGCACTGTAGCTTGTTATGGACGACGAGACTGAGTCGATTGAGCTGCGTCTGTCGAACGGGCCGGAGTACGGCACCTTCCAGAAGAGCCCTGAGGGGACCTGGCTCTGCGCTGGGGCCTGAGCCTGAGCCTGAGCCTGAGCCTGGGCCTGAGCCTGGGCCTGAGCCTGGGCCTGAGCCTGGGCCTGAGCCTGGGCCTGGAACTGCTCCCCGCCGGCCTCTGCCGCGCCCGCCAGCGTCTTGGGCGGCTCGTTGGGCGTCGTGCTGCTGCTGCGGGACACGTCGTTGGCCAAATCCGGGGTAGCTGGGTTGAACGAGTTCAGCGAGGTGGTGGACGAGTTGTTCGTCCTTACCGAGCGCGCGTTGGACGGCCTTCTGGAGTGCGACTGCTGCGTCTGGTACATCACAGGCAGGTTGCTGATGCTGTTGAGGCTGTTGAGGCCCGTCAGGTTGATTGGCGGCAGGGTAATCACTGGCGGCGGCAGCTGGCTCGAGCTGTTGGAGCGCGACCTGGCCTGCGCGGAGCCGCTGGCACCCGCGGCGCTGCTGATCTCGTGCGTGTAGCCCTTGGTGGGGCCTCTCTTGAGCGGGACCCGCTGGAAAGAGCACGTCTCGCCAGCCTTCACACACCCGGAACACGGCCTGGTCACCTTGTTCTCAGTCGCCGAGTACACTGCGTCGCAGCGGGTCTTCTTCTTGCGGCACACGTCGCACGCCCGCGACACCTTGGTCCGCTTCCGCTGCTGCTTGTCCTCTTCTGCCAGGCTCTTGGACGGTACTGGCTCTGCCTGCGTGCTGTTTGTGCTGCTGCTTCTCTGGCGGGGCGCCTCCTCCTTCCGCGCAGGCTCCTCGCCCTTCCGCGCAGGCTCCTCGCTCAGCATGTCCCGAATAGAAGCCATCGGTGTCTCGTACTGCGTCCTTTGGCTGCTAAACAACTTGTAGCACAAAACAAAAAAATAACAACGTTGCGGACTTGCGAAAATCTCCGGGTTGAAATTAGCGGAGAAAAAAGCGCCTGCTGGGGGTCGTAGGCGGGCCCAGGCAGGCGGGCCCAGGCAGGCGGGCGGTGGGTTTAGTGAATCGTAGGCGGGCCCAGGCAGGCGGGCGGTGGGTTTAGTGGAGAAAGTGCGGTTGCTGGTGCTGCGGGCGGAATCCTGGCGACTAAACCGTGTGCCAGGCGCGCTGCCTCGTGGTCGTAAGTCATGAATTGGTTCTATAGAAGGGTTTGAGTGTTTCCCTTTGTATAAGCCAGCATATCCTGTAGCGCAGCCGTCATGATCTGCCTCGTATTTTTGCCGCTCGTTGTGAGGTGCTGAGCGCAGCCAAGCTCAGCCGGAGCTCAGACGAACAGCAAATTGAAGCTGAGAAATAGCCCTCAGCCCAAGCAGCGCTCAGCCATAAGTTCAGCAGGCGGAAGCTCAGCCCAAGCAGCGCAATCAAGCTCAACCCGGAGCACAGCAGGCGGAAGGCAGCAGCCAGGAGCTGGACAGACAGAACAGCAAAGTGACAACTGAGAATTTCAAGCCAACGGTCCAAAGCTGAATATCAGCCCCAGCTGAATAACCAAGCTGGACAGCCAGAAGCCCAGCAGCCAGAAACTGAAAATCTCAAAGGCTCAGCCCCAGTTGAATAGCCAACCGAACAGCCAGCTGAACAGCCAGCTGAACAGCCAACCGAACAGCAAAAGCTGAACATCTCAAAGGCTCAGCCTTAGCTGAACAGCCAACCGAACAGCCAGCTGAACAGCCAAAAGCTCAACAGCCAAAACGGCAAAATGAACAACTGAGACTAAAATTCAAGCTAACAGCACAGCTCAACAGCAAAGCCCAACAGCCAAGCTGAAAAGCGCACAGGCGAATCTCAAGCTAAACAGTAATTCAAGCTTCTGAGTAACCAGAAGCTGATAACAGAGTTCCTCACTTCAGAATCCGCTTTGCAACCAGCTTGGACAGGTTGGACGTCGAGCTGCTCCGCGAGCCCGTCAGCGTCTGTGTCAGCAGGTTCGTCACACTCGACTGCTTGTACGACGAAGGTTTGGCGTTGTTTTCCTCGCTGGTCGTCACGGCTGAGTTCACCGTGGAGGACGAGTCGTTCGGGTGGAAATATACTGGTGAAAAATCATCCGAAGGGTTAGGATCATCCTCTCCCTCCATGGTATCTTGGTACGTTGGCACTGCTGAGATGTTTTCGTAGTCCAGGCGCTCAGCTCCGTTCAGCAACGATGGTGCTCGTGATGCAGGCACCACCACTGGGGCCTGGAGCAACGGAGAAACTGGATTCGACACATCGTTATTGGTTGGAATATCAAAATACGAGTCAAAATCCTGGATATGTCTCATCACAGGTCTTGGGGTGCTCACAACAGCTGCGTTGGTGTTACCACTTCTCGAGTCGTTGGTGTCGATGATCTTATCAAAGAAATGTTCGTCATAGTTCGGTGGTGCATCATCTGTCACCAGTGTTAGGTTGTTGCTATTGTTCTCTCTATCTGGCAGCAAAGCACCTCCTTGTCTCACACTCTCAAACAGCTTCTCTTCCTCTTTTCTGAAATGAATCTTGCCGTGCTTGTCCAGCACAATTTTACGACCAGTCATGGCCACGTTTGGTGAGATGAAAAAATGGATTGGTAGGTTAGCCCTCAGTTCACTTATATGGCCATTGGAGTTGATAAGGTTAATCTGCAGCTTCAGCTTGTGGCGGACTTTGATCAGGTCGTTCTTGAAGTCGCAGTCCTGGGTCACTTTTTTCAGATTTGATGGAATGTTGATAAACGACTCGATTTGCAGCTTATCAATGAGCTCCTTGTTCTCCATTTCTCTCATGTTGCAGTCCAGGATCACCTGCTCGTCGTCGTACAGGTCGCCGGTTTCACCTTTAAACGCGTAGTACTGGACCACCTGGGCTTTGATTAGCCCCAGTTTCAAACCTTTTGCCAGTGGGACCAGCAAAATGTTGATAGGCGTGACACCGCCAATGGCCACGGCCCTGGACGGAATGCTCACCTCGTACTGGACCTTGTTGGGCCAGCTTTTGCCAATAGACATGGTTTCCGATAGTAACATGTTGTCTGAAGATAATGTTCTGAAGATTCTAAAATACTTGAAATGCTGGATTGGGGCCTTGAACGAGCCTCTTTCTATGACTGCTTCAAACTTGTACAGAATGGACCCGGCCAGCAAGCCCTCGATGGTCTCTGGGATGTCGCCGGGGATCTTACACTTGAAAGGCAGCTCGTAGTTTCCGGCCGGCAGGACGAACGACGTCCCGCTGGTGGCTGCCACGTTCTCGAACGGGGTCCCCGACTGGCTCTCCGGCAAGTGCAGCGAGCCTGACGTGTTGGACACGCGCTTGAAGCTTCTGGTGGAGGCCCCTCCAATGGCAGACGCCAGATTATTGTCTCTGTTGACTTCAAATTCGCTGTTATTTCCAATTGTTATCTCGCCGTCGGGGGAAACCAGCAGATTGTCCCACACCGTCTCGAAGATGATGGACTCCTCTTTCACCGGGTTGGATATCGTGTTCTTGGAGTGCTCTAAAACCTCGAGGAAGTCCAGCTTATACCGCCCTCTGAGAAAAAGCGAGATCTTCTTGACGCTCATCTGCTCCGGCAGCGACACCACCAGGTGCCCGGACAGCATCACGCTCGGCGAGTCGTAGATAGACCCCCTGATCAGCACCAGGTTCTTGTACGTGGACTTGGTCCTGCAAATGTTAGTGTTGGCCCTGTTATTGTTCTGATTTGGCCGTCCCACCGCGCCCCAAACCACAGCTGCACCCACCTTATGTCAAAGTACGGAATACTCGCAGAGCTCCCAGCCTTCAGACTGAACATTTTGGCCTCCCTTAGCTCCCTTAGTTCTCTTTGTTATTATTAGAAACTTTGTACGCATTTTGCCCAAGAAATTGGAAAACGCCCGCGCTCCACCGCTTAGGTAATCTCCGACGGAGTGATTAGTAAGCAGGCGGCAGGCAGGCAGCGCATTACAGAGGTCAGTCAGGTGTGTATTGGTTGCAGGGCCCAGCGGGCAGTACCTAGCTGGGTGCGTTATGGCTGGCCTAGCTGGCACTGATATATCTGACAGAGATGTAGTACGTCTGACAGGGATGGAGTAGGCCAGTACACAGCAGCCCCAACATAACGTGCAGTGTCGTTCTAGCCAGTACACAGAACCCCAACATAATACGTGCAGTGTCGTTCTAGCCAGTACACAGAACCCCAACATAATACGTGCAGTGTCGTTCTAGCCAGTACACTGCAGCTCCAACAGTAGGTCAGAGGTTGACAGTAAAGCTGTAGGACTGAGAGTATAGAAGTACGCCAGCACAGCTGTAGGTATTGTGGTCTGCCAGCACAGAAGTACCTCTGGACCGCACTGAACTTGAGGCCTGACAGTACAGTCAGATAGTGCTGTGCTCTGGCAATGCAGTAAGTCAGAAGTACCATAAACCTCAGACAGTGCTATTGAACCTCTTAAAGTACGGTTGTAGGTCGGACAGTGTAGAGTGAACAATACTGCTGGTTGGGCAGTACTATTGGACAGGCTGGTACTATTAAACAGTACAACTAAACCTCTGGATAACGTTCTAAAAATCATATTCTAGGATGGGCAGTACAGCAGTACATAGCACAATAGAGTTGTAGCCTTGAGCCCTGCAAGTACTGCAGTAAGTTGAGCAGCACATCCTCTTCTGGTCTCACTGGCACCATTTACAGCTTAGTAACTGCACTTCCTCCCTGGCTCAAAACAGAGTCCAGTTTCGAGCCCAGCGCGTAAATCCCAGCTGTACTTTGTTTGGATGGACTGCTTACATTCCACACTCTTATTCCATGAGCCTGCGAGGTGATCTGATTCTTGCTTGACGTTGTCTACCGAAATAGGCCTGACGTAATGCTGTGACACACAGCTGCATATCTATCAGCTGGGGTATTGTAATGGGACTTGTAAACTGCTGCAAACACTGGAAATCCACCTTACAGCACAATGATTTATGGCAAGTTGCAGGCCACCTGGAGTAGCCTTATTGAACAGCCCAGCAGTTACTTCTCCCAGAGGTTGCAGGCAGCTCTCGCAGGCAGGAGCCTGCTCGAGGCTACTCATTCAAACTCAAACTGCTTCACCATGACGCACTCGCCGCCCGCATCAGGAATCGCATACACAAACAGCCTGCGCGTGGAGCTCGCAATCAGAATGTCGTTGTTGCTGAACCCGATAGCCAGCACTGAGCTCGCCTGGTTCGCCAGCTTCAAAAACGCAAAGTCTCTCTGGGGCTCCAGAATCGACGAGATATTCGTAGGCAGCGTGCCCCAAATCCTGGTGGTAAGCGAGGCGCTCTTCCTAGGCTGTACGGGCAGGTCCAGCGTTCTGCTGGTGAGCTGCGGGATCGGCAGCTCGGTCTCGTCCTGCAAAAAGTTGTCGCCGTGGCCCAGGGTGTCCGGGCCCGCACCAGTGCCCCCGGGACCCGCTGCCAGCCTGAAGATGTGCACCGTAGACGTGTCGGAGGCCACAGCAAGCAGCGACGAGCTCAGGCTGAAGCACAGGCTGGTGATCTTCGCAGCGTACGACCCGCGCCGGAACTCGTGCACCTTGGTGCCGCTCAGGCAGTTGAACACCCGGATGATGGTGCCCTTGGACGACGCAGTGGCGAACATGGTGCCGTTCTGGTTCAGCTTCAGGCTGGACACGTCCGTCTTGTGGCACTTGACGATGTTGAGCGGCGCGATGTTCAGCGCGTCAAACAGCACGACGCAGCCGTCCTGGGTGCCCGTGGGGCCCCCAGCGGGCCCAGGGCCCCCCACAGGAGCGCCCGCGCCCCCAAGAGCGCCCGCCGCACCGGCAGGGCCGCCCGCACCGGCTGCAGGGTACACCAGCAGGCTGTCGTCGGCCGCGCTCAGGTCGCACAGGCCCAGGGGGTTCGCGCCCGTGTCGATGGTGTGCACCAGCTTCAGGCAGCTGATGTCGTAGATGTAGATCTGCTCGCGCAGCACCGCCACCAGCCGCTTCCGGTTCAGCTTGATGGCCAGCACCGCGCTGGGAAACGTCAGCTCGCAGATGTTGGCCTTCTTCTTCGTGTTGACGATCTTCAGGCGCCTGCACGACGTGGCAGGCGTGGTCCCCGAGCCCACCACCGCCACTAGCGACGTCGAGAACAGCATCTCCACCACATTCGCGCCAATGTCTGCCGCTAGTTAGTACTGTTCTGCTGCTGGGGGTCCCCCTAAACTACTCACCCAGCTCAAAACACTCCCCAAACGGGTCCACGTTGTATATCCGGAGCTGCTGCTCGCTGCCCACACACAGGCAGCTGAAGTCCTGGTTGAAGTTCAGCGTTCTGACGCCGTTCTCGCTCATCTTGGTGCTCCACGCTGTTTACGCAGAAAACTGAATAATTTAGCTACACGCGAAAATTCATAAAACATATACTGGGGTTGCTTGCCTGCTGTTCCTGCCTGCCAGGGCTCGCAGGGCTTGCCAGGGGTCGCAGGGGGGCTCCAGGGGCCACTGGGGGCCCGCTCAGTCCTTTCTGAACCGCATCATCTCGAACTTGGCCCTCTGCAGTGCTCTCATCTCGCCCAGGTAGCTGCTGCCCGAGGCATCCGATCTGATCACAGACCCAACCGACATGAACAGCCCGAACGTGGCTGCGGACCCGGTGATGTACTGTCCCAGCGTTCTCATGACCCCATTAGGGCCCGGGCCTTGCGTGATGATGGTGAAGCCCCCGAACAGGACCCCGACAACGACGCCCACGGTGGTTCCCATCATTGCACCCATCTTGAACTTCTCAAAGTTCGACTGCTGCTGCTGCTGGTACTGGACTGGGGCTGGTGGCATTCTTTCTCGCTGTTTCTTGTTCTTGCTGCTAACAAAACTGGTGAAAGTTTTTTTTTCACTTTTTTTTATTTCGTCGAGCTACCACATCTAACCGTAGACCTGGTGACCCTGCTAGCCACCCTGCCTGGTACCGTAGGCCCTGCCATCTTCTCAACACATCTCACAGCGACAGGTACCACTGCGGCGCAACATACAGCGCCTCCAGCTCCCCAACCCGCACCGCTTTCGACTCGATCAGCCAGTTCAGAACCAGGTGCAGCTCCCGGTAGCTCAGCAGCATCTTGAAATCCTCGTACAGCACATGCTGTGTGATCCCAGGGTTCGACAGTATCGTCATGGTGATCACCGTAACCAGCTTATTCCAAATCTCTTTATTCACCTGGCCCTTGACGTTGATCCACAGCAGCGTGCATGGCTTGTCAATAGGTATCAGCACAGACTTGCTAGGCTGCTCCCCGATCGTGTTCTTCTCGCTCGGAACAATTATCAGGTCGCAGTCCAGTTTCTCACGTTCCAACGTTCTGGCTTCATACCCAGTCATCACGTCTTTCCTGTAGTAGTCGATTCGCACCAGATCAATCGCTCTGTCGTGCAGCAGCTCCACAATAGAAACCATGTTCGAGTTGTCAAACAGTTTGTTCAGCAATAGTGCCTTGTTGGAGCTGACAATCTCTCTCAGCACTGCTTGAAACTCATTGCATTTGATAATAGAAAAATCAAAAACAGACTCTTCTAATAAACTTTTAATCTTGTCCCTAATAACCAGCTTGGAGTCATGGATTTGGATCTCTTTATTAGAAATCATCTGCTCAATTATAGCATCTATTTGGTCCTTATATTTCTCCAAAAATTTCAATTTGGTAATCTCAAAATTATTACCACTCAGCAGCACTGCCAGCACCATTCTTCTCAGTTTCTCATCCTCACTTTCTTCTTCAATAACATCGTCTCCTTCTTTATAAGTAAAACTCTTATTAGTCAGGATCTCTTCTCGCTGAATAATTGACGAATTTGGTGGGAATAGTTCAATCTTACTGGTGCTCTCACCATCATTAGTCGGCACAAATTTATAAGTTTCCAAATTATCCTCATAATTAGCAAACAACTGCTCCCCTGACTCTTCAAAACTACCGGATATCTCTGCATCCGTCCATATCTTAATTATCTTATTCAAATCCATCGTCTCAATTTCCTCAATAGTTATCTTCCCATTCGACACGCTTTGAATCAACAATTTCTTCAAATTTCTTTTAGCTATTTTGGTTTGAGTAGGCCCCATTTGCATACGAACTTTTGGCCATTTCTTTTGAATCAAATCCATTGAATAGTTGTCAAATATTTCAGATATTTTTTCCCACTCTATAACATCATTTTTAATAGACTTGGAAATAATAACAGCTTTAAACAGCCTTAAAGAGTCCGCACTAGTTAATGATTCTAATTTTCTAGTTCTTGCCATTCTCTTGGGTTTTGGTTGTTTTTTACCCTTTTCAATATTTTTCAACCCTAAAGCTTGAGCTAATTCATTCTTAACTGTTGGTGAGGCACTTTCTAATGATGGTGATAACGAACTGTCCAATGGCTCAATTTTGGTTTTGATATCACCGGATCCTTTTCTCTTGGGCTTGATTCTTGCCAGTGGCAATTTAGGGTTTGGTTTATTAGGTTTCAAAGGCTGAACTTGCTTTGTATGTGACAATTTTTTATCTTCTAATAATGACTGTTTATAGTCATTATCATAAAAGTCAACCTCCACATTATTGATTTCATTTAATTTCCTTGTAACTGTTTTAACCTCATCTTTTGGATTAAACTGGTATTTAAATTGTTCAATTATCTCATTAGATGTTGTTGGCAACGTTACAATTTCAACTGCCGTTTCTATTTCATCATCTTCATCATCACTAGTGCCTTGATCTTCCAGTACAATAACTTGTTTAACTAATTGATTTTGTGATACTAATGACTCAATATCTTTTCTAAACGTCCGCTTATCAATTGAATATCCCATTTTATCTCTTAATTCTACCAACAGAGAGTGATCTAGCTGATGAATACCATTATATTTCTTTATTATTGAAAGCAATTCTTGTAATCTTTCAATCTCTTTGAATGATGAACCTTCAATATTGGCAATTTTTAGTGAATTATTAGATTTTTTCTCTTCAACTTCTGACTTGATGGTTTCCTGTGGCTGCTGTTGCAACGGTAAAATTTCAGCTTGTAACTTCTCTTGCAGTTTTTGTTTCTTCAATTTCTTTTCTTCTGTTAACTTGGCCGAAGGTCTCTTTTTAACCTCTTTGTAAGCGTCATAACCTTTCCATAGAATTCTTCCATCATCGGTTCTGTGCACACCAGCAGCCAACGGAATATATTCCAATTCATTAATTTCACTCAAAGAAACATTTGATTTTATTAGTTGAGGTAACTGATTGAACTCTAAATCAATCAATTGGTTTGATTTTTTCATCAGGTTCAACTTGGTTAAATATCTGAAAAACTTGATACGACCATTGAAATCATAATTTCTTTGTATTGACCATTTCAAATCAACTTCGTTGTTCAAGAAAATTTCAATAAGTCTTGTAAATGATCTTGAATAATGAACACCAAAAAGTTTTCTCATCAAATTGATTGAAGAAATTCCATTTGTGCCTGTTGAATCAATAATCTCAAATATTTGATTTTGTAATGGGAAAACCAAATTGAATACTGGTGTTGACTCGTTATTTGAAGATGGCAAGATTTGTAAATTATTCTCAAATTTCGATAAATTGCCTGAATTAAACTCATCATCCAATTCCTTCAAATCATCATCGATTGCCGTTTCATCAAACTCTTTGTCATCGTTACCATTATCATTCACAAAATCCTCCAATTCTGCATCATCCTCATTGTTGGATGATGTGTTACCACCACTGTTATTTTCATCGATAATATAATCTTTGATATATTTCAAACATCTGAATTTCTGATTTCCTGAAACAACAATAACTTTTTCCAAATAACCATGCTCTTCCAAACTCGAGTAGAATGATTTGAAAACTCTGTTCAGTCTCCTGTTTTTATCCATTTCCAATTCACGCTTTAAATCATTGATTTCTCTTACACCATTTTTCGCGTTCTTCAACGACAGAATGATTTTATACTTGATCAGCTTGATATTAACGGCAATTCCGCTTCCCGTGGTATTATTAGAAGCAACCGCAGTTGAGCTATTTTCATTTGAAATAACAGTATTATTATGATTAGAGTTCACAAATTTCAATAAAATTAATAACGACAGAGTTCTTCCGTTCTTGATGATGGCAATCTTTTTAACCAGATGATTAAGTACTTTAAGTCTTGATGTCAAGCTTCTGGAATCTTGTCCTGTTCTTTTGACTAATGTGAGCGAATCAATTCCTTCTTGTTTTGATTTGGCAATTTCAACCAATAATTGAAAAGCTGACGCGCCCACTGGATTGTTCTCTTTCGCAAACCCTGTAAGCTGCCTCCAGTGCTCGTCATGACTCAGCTTTATGTGGTGTTTAGCAAGATCCAGAAGAAATCTGTCATCGTTCTTAATCCAATTAATTATTATTGACTGATAGAACGAGTCTAATTTTATGTTGTAATGAGCTTCAAACATGGCAAATAGGTCTGCCAAAGAAACCCCGTCTGCTCCCTCATACGCTAGCTGCTCAGCACCAAAGTCTAGCAACCCGTCTGGACTGAAACTCATCGCTTTAAACCTGTCTGTAATTGTTTGTTTACTTTTGTTTGGTGGTTTATTTCTCCTGAAGAAAATCGAACTGCCGGAATTGGTGCCTAATTAGTAAGTGATTAATAAGTTGTAGTTTCCTGGTGTAACCACCAGCTGTAAGCTGGTGCAGGGTGTGGAGCGGTGCACACTGAGATCCTTGCTACTGGTGATAGTCATAGCCCGTCGCGCGGGCTATTGCGAGTTTTGAGGGGCAAAGCAGTTTCCAGTGTGCGTTCTTCTTCTGGTGCGTTTGGCCAGTCTGGTGGGCTCCCCATTCTCTAGCCTGTCACCAGTTCGATCCTCAAGACCCCCCGGTACGCGCCACACGCAATCCATATTTTTTTCTTTGATTATTTTCAAACACGTCGAGGAATTCATCAATCACAGTAAACAGCTGAGGCAGTAAAGGAAGAGATGTCTGCGACGAATCTTGCCAACTTTTTACGCGACAATTCGGTGTTGAAACAGCGTGACGGGTCTCTACAGACAAACACTGTGCAATTCTTCAGGTTCAAAAGATGTGTGCGTGCACTGCTTTCACAGGAATATAAAGACCTGCAAAAGAACCCAAAGAACCAGCTGCCAGCCATCAGCAACGAGGAGCAGGCCAAGCAAGCCTTTATCACACTTATCAAAGCACAGCTTCTAATTCCAGCTGAAAAACTATCAACTGCAAAGGCCAAAGAACTACAACTACACCCTAAAAAGGGACTGCCATGCTTCCAGCCAACGCAACGAGCTGAGCTGAAACCAGACGAGTACTACGTCTGGCTGTACAAGAAGAAGAATCCGCTGGATCTGGTATACGGAGCACTGATAGTGATTGCGATTTTCACACTAATTCTGTTCCCGTTGTGGCCTATGTTCATGAGAAAAGGTGTGTGGTACTTGTCGGTGGGTGCGCTGGGTCTGATCGGACTGTTCTTTGTCATTGCCATAATCAGACTCATCATTTTCGTCATAACATATTTCACCGTGGCCCCAGGCCTGTGGATCTACCCAAATCTGTTTGCAGACTGCGGGTTCTTTGACAGTTTCAAGCCTATGTACGAGTGGAACTACCCAAAGGAGAAGAAAGCCAAAAAGGCCAAGGGCAAAGCGGTTGCTGGGTCAGACAGTGGTGCGCAAACCGCTAAAATCGAGGAAATCTCCTCGCTCAGCACCAGCTCCACAGGCCTGAGCCAATCCTCGGGCAAGAAACGTATAAATAGAGCCAAACTCGAGGAGGTGGAAGAGTAACCAACGTCATATCACTCACTAGCGTGCTGTAGCCTTTCTGCTTATGTAATACACATCTGCCCACAGTTTACTCTGAGAATTTGGTCGCAAAGAAAGAAATAGCAGCTAAACGAAGATGCTGTTTAGAAGGTTGTTTGCCACGCTGCCAGAGAGGTTCAGCGTGAACCAGCAGGCGCTGAAGCAGGAATTGGCAGAGCCATTACTGGAAACTCTGACTAAGAGGGGCTTAATCCAGCAGAACTCGAGTGGCTCGCTGGAGAGTATCTTGAATTCTGGCACTCAGAAGGTCAAGCTGTACTGTGGAGCGGACCCTACGGCGATCTCGCTGCACCTGGGCAACCTGCTGCCACTGATAGTGCTGCTGCACTTCAATATCCGGGGCCACGGGATCGTGGGGCTGGTGGGTGGTGCCACAGGAGAGGTTGGTGATCCTAGCGGGCGCAAAACAGAGAGAAGCTCTATTAAGGACGAGGTGAGAAACCAGAATGCCGACAACATCCGCCAGCAGATGCAGAGCTTCTTCCAGAACGGGGTGAACTACTACAACTATCTGAGCCTGAGCCCTATTTCCAATGGAGAAATCACCACGAGAAACAATATCGACTGGTGGAAAGACATGGGGTTCCTGTCGTTCCTGTCGCAGTACGGGAAGCACATCCGTGTGCAGCAGATGCTTGCGCGGGACTCGGTCAAGGACCGGCTGAGCTCAGAGGCGGGAATTGGGTTCAACGAGTTCACGTACCAGATCCTGCAGGCGTACGATTTCTGGCACCTGTTCTCGCAGGAGAAGGTGGACATCCAGGTGGGCGGCAACGACCAGTGGGGAAACATCACTGCGGGCATTGACCTGATTTCCAGGCTCGCAGGGAAGGAGCACAAGAGAAAACCGTTTGGAATAACTGTTCCGCTGCTAACCACGTCGTCTGGAGCCAAGTTTGGCAAGAGTGCGGGCAACGCAGTGTTCATCGACAAGAACATTACCACGCCGTTCGACCTGTACCAGTTCTTTGTGAAGACACCGGACTCGGACCTCGATAAGCTGCTCAAGATATTCACGTTTCTGCCACTGCCACAGATCGAGCAGGTGCTGGAGCTGCACGACAAGGACCCCTCGGCCCGGTATGCGCAGCGGATCCTGGCCAACGAGGTGACGGACCTGATCCACGGCGTGGGCGCAGGCAAGGTGGCCAAGTACGTCTCGTCGTACCTGTACCCTCTGCCAGACGAGCCGTTCGAGCCTCTGCCTACCGACAAGCTGATCGACCTGTTCAGACAGGCCGGGATCCTGCAGCGGGTGTCCAAGGACGAGTTCTACGGGCAGCCGTTCTCCAAGCTGCTCTCGGCCATCTCCAAGTCGTCCAGAACAGAGGCCAAGAAGCTCATCAACAATGGCGGGCTGTACTTTGGCACCGACAGAATCAAGGTGGACGACGACTGCATGCTGCTGAGCGAGACGCACCTGGTTGACGGCAAGCTGCTGCTGCTCAGAGTCGGCAAGGGCAAGTACTACATAGTGGAGCTGTACTAGAATTCACTACTGCCTGGCGTGGCGTTCCGGCGGGTTTACTACTGCTCTAGCAGGGAGCTGTTCTGGTGGGGCTACTACTGCTCTACTGGCATAGGCCAGTAGATGTAATAGTAAGGGTTCATTAGATGTCCCAGTGGGATGGCCACTAGTTAGCTTACTAGTTCTTCTACCGGACAGTTTACTACTTGCTTACTGGGACTGCTCAGTGGGTGTCCTGGTAGGACAACTTCAGTAGATGTCCTAGTGGATAGCTTAGTTAGTTCACTAGTTCTTCTACTGGACAGCTTACTAGCTGCTCTACTGGGACAGCTCAGTAGCTCAGTGGGACAGCTCAGTAGCTCAGTGGGACTGTACTAGCGCTCCAGGCAACGCCAAATATAGTTAGTTGTGTATATAAAAAATAAGACGAATAAATCACAACATGGATATCAGCGAGTTTGCCAGTGTGCTGGCGGCCAAGTTCAAGGAGCTGGCCCTGGGCCCATACAGGGAGGACCCGCGTGGCACCAGTGGGGCCGGTGGCAGCAGTAGGTTCCTGCAACAGCTGAACCAGCTGCAGCAGTCCATCTATAAATATGAGGACCCGCAGGCCCAGGAAATAGCGCTGCAGCACGTCCCAATGGACCAGATCTATGATGCAGCAGACAAGCACGCCGAGGAGGGGCTCGGGTACCAGGACTACATCGTGCTGGAGCTGCTGCGCTGGTTCAAGCATGACTTCTTCAAGTGGTTCAATAAGCCGGCAGAGGACTCGACGCTGGTGAGGGTGGAGCCGCCCACGCCCGAGGAGGCCCGCTACGGAGCACGCAGTGTCGAGGTGTACTCGCTGAGCAGCGGCGGAAGCTACCGTTTCCCCAGGTACAACGACCCAGTCAAGCTGCTGGACACTCGCCAGGGCAGGTGTGGCGAGTGGGCCAACTGCTTCTGCCTGATCCTGCGAGCCATGGGGGTCCGCACGCGGTACGTGTGGAACGCAGAGGACCACGTGTGGTGCGAGGTGTACTCGGACAGCCTGCAGCGGTGGGTGCATGTCGACTCGTGCGAGGAAGCGTTCGACAACCCTACGCTCTACAGCAAAGGCTGGGGCAAGAAGATGAGCTACGTGCTTGCGTTTGGCGTGGACGGCGTGGCCGACGTCAGCGCGAAGTACATAGTGGAGCATGCGCTGCCCAGGGACAAGGTGGGCGAGGCTGAGCTCCAGAGGTGGGTGCGCAGCACGAACATCAGGCTGAGAAAGGGCAGACCCGAGGACGAGATCTTCCAGCTGGTGCTGGAGGACAACAGGGACCGGCTGTGGACCTCCCAGCATGCGGGCGGCAAGCCGGTCCAGGCCAGGGTCTCGGGCAGCGCCGAGTGGAAGAGCAGCCGTGGCGAGAGCGGGCCGTGATTCCTCATTGTGTTAGTGCAGTGTTTAGCTCAGTTTGTTCAGTGTAGTCCGGCAGTGTCCATTCGCCAATGAGTATTCAGTCTTTGATTCAGTGTATGCAGTCAGTAGTCAGCCTTCAGTGTTAGAATTTGACTTAAAGCCAACCTCTATAGGCTACAATCGAGTAGCTATGCTTCATATATCAGTCAATGGTGATAGATCAGCTGTTAAAACAATTCACACCATGGTGTTCTGACTATGCCCAGTGCTTAGAGCAATGTTTCACTCAGCGTAATTCATTATAAAGCAGCCAGTGCTTCTAATTAGTACACTATTTCATGTTCACATCCTTTAGTTAGTATTAACTCAGTGATGTATATTCAATGTAGTCAGAATTTAGTATATGTATATTCAGTGTATGCGTATCCAGTGCTAGTCACTTAGTATTCACTACCAGTGCTTGTTTTGGTATTTAGTGTATGTATAAGTATTGACTCAGTATGAAGTATTTAATATCCAGTGTAGTGGTACATCCAGTGTAGTGGTACATCCAGTGTAGTGGTATTCAACATCCAGTATAGTCAGTAGTCAGTATTGAGTGTAGTCAGTATTCAACATCCAGTATAGTCAATATCAGTTACCAATACGTCTTTACGTAACACAAAGTCTGTTGAAGCAACAGATAGCGTGGTGAAGGCTACAAGACTCCAGTTAATTACTACTTAATACGTGATATTATGAGGTGATCCAGACCTTAAACATGCTAGTAAAATGAGTTATCGTGCACCTGAGAATGTGTGTTCTATCTAGCTGGTTTGAACCACGCGAGCAGGACTTTCGGCAACGCTCACTCTCATAGTATACATTTTGTAGCTTTTACAACTGATTTGCCTGCCTCCCAAGCTACACAGGGGAACACGAATGCCGCATTCAACATTAAGTAGTGACTACGGAGTACAAGCATTCAGTATCAGTGTTCATCGTAGTTTTTACTTAGTGTTGAGTAGCAGTGTTAAGTATTAAGCCTTTGGTACTGGTGTGTCTATGATCAGTGTTTTAGCAGCATCAGTTATCAGTGGATGTGTTATCTCAGTACTTAGTATTACGTGCTCAGTATTCAGTTGAATTCAGGCATTCAGTATAAGAAGTCCATATCCAACGTTTCCTAGGCAATCTAATACCAGTCAGCATATAGTGATGTATTTAATATATTCAGTAAGTATTCAGTATTATGTATATCCAGTCACGTATTCCCAGTCTCGCACTAGTACTTGATCTTGTAGTCAAACTTGCTCTTAGGGTCACGGTAGTCGGTCATAACAGGCTTGGACACATCCACCAGCTGGTGGAACTTGGACAGGTAGTCGACAATCTTGTTAACAGCCCAGGAGTCGCCGTTTCTCTGCAAGTACGCCAGGTGGCCACCGATGTCGGTCGACACCTGCACAAAGTAAGGGTTGGCCTCGGCGTCCCAGGATGGGATCGTGTACACGGAGACGATCGGGTCGTCGGTCGAGTTTATACTGAGAGTTGGCACATGGATGTGTTTGACCCTCTGGATACTGGAGGCGCATCTGTAGTAGTCAAAGGCGCTGGCAAACCCGTAGTACTTGGCTGTGACGTTGTTATCAAAGTCGGCAGGCGTTGGGTATCTGGCGTTCAGCACCTGTTCCGTGAAGAACTCAGAGTCCTGCGCCAAAGCCTTTCTGTTGGACTTGATCATTCTGGTGAGGAACGACGTGACCGAGTCGTTAAACAGGTACCTGGACAGGAATCTTGTTTTGATTCTTGCTGAGCTCTCGACAAGATCCCATGGATTAGACAGCAGGCAGATGGACTTGAAGACGCATTTCTCGTTTTCCTCACCAACGTAGTTGGCCAGGAGGGTTGCGCCAAACGAGAACCCTGCGGCGTAAAGAGGTCTGTTAGGGAACTCGCGCTGCAGCTCCTTAACAAAGTGTCTGATGTCGTCGGTGGCCAGGCCACAGAACAGCTCCGGCGTGGTCAGCTTGGATCTGGCACAGCCTCTGGTCATGAGGACTGCGGCCTCGAAGCCCTGCGCACTCAGACGGTCGACAAGGTTTCTGATGAGCGGCTCGTGCGACCCCCCGCCCAGCCCGTGGCAGATCAGCACCATCGGCTTGGTGTCGTCTGAAGACAGTTTCTCAATCTCTTCGCCAGACAGAAATCTCGTTCTTGGGTGCAGCTTGGGGTAGTCCTCTGGGATGTTGAGCCCCTTGAGCTGGTCGAACTCGTCTGGCGTGGACTGGATCGCGTAGTCGACCGCAGTGGACCCGCCGTCTGCGAAATGGATCACCCTTCTGCCGTAGTACACTTTGTGCAGCTGCGAGTAGTCCCCAGCCGCCAGGTAGATGGTCTGCAGGTCCCCGTTGAACAGCAGCGGGTTCAGCCACAGCGCACTGCCCTGCTGGAGCCCGTCCACGTCGTCCACCAGCTGCTTCAGCGACATGAACGACAACTCGTCCTTTGCGTCTCCCTTTAGGGGCAGCTTCACCGTGTTTTTGGACTCGAAACGAGTCACTTTTCCAATGAATCCAACCATGCTGTGCTGTTCTCGTGCTGTGTAGCTGCTTGCTTCGCTTCGTTGGGCCGTAAGCTATTTAACTCTGTGAGTTTTATACCGGGACGAATTTTGTGCCGAGGTTCATTTGGCCGCCTAGCAGCAGTCCCCTAAACGAGATTTTCCAGTGAGAAGCTCCCCCTACAGGAGACTTTCCGGTGAGAAGTTCCCCCTACAGGAGACTTTCCAGTGAGAAGCTCCCCTAAGAAGATTTCCAGTGGGAAGGAAATCCAACTGGTTGGTCTTCATTTGGGAAAGTCCCAAAACCCATCATGCAACCTACCAACTGTTCTAATATCCCACCGAAGGATTTAGATCTCCGCCTAAACTTGTAGCGGGAGAGGTCCGCTAGCTCAATCCATTGTGAATTGGCTCGCCCAGTTGTAGACCACGCCTTGTAGCAGTCCTGGCTAGTCACACACATATGCATACTTATACCTCACAGCTTATCTGAAGAACCATTGTTGGTTGCATGCCTGCTAGGAGAACTGAGAACTCTACACTAATAAATAGTATAACACATAAACTCAACAATGTGCACACCAACAACTTAATGAGGTGACCTCTAAGCTTTTTAGTCTCATACACGCAACGTTACAGAATCACATAGTTCACCTAAATCATTACTTAGCCTACCGGTGAGACATAATTTAGTAAGTGCAGCCAAAGCTCTGCTTAGTACTTGAACAAAGCCGTTAGTCTACTTAACCTACCGGTGAGACATAATTTAGTAAGTGCAGCCAAAGCTCTGCTTAGTACTTGAACAAAGCCGTTAGTCTACCCAGCATTTTAGAAGGAAGCCTCCGCCCAGGATTTTTTAGCGGCGGGGCGACCGCCCGGCGGGAGCCTAGTGGGAGAAAATACACCCCTGGAGAGCCCTACCACCACAGGCTCCGAGCATCCCCCTTTACACACCCTGGGGGTCCCGAACTGCAGCTTTCCGGGCACACCCACGCCCACAGCTTTGCCCAAACACACCCTCTCATAGCCCATCTCGCCGTTTAGCATGAAAAAAATTATGTCAAATTTTGTCGTTTAGCACTGATTACCAATGATACCAAGGCTGGTGAGGAGGCTCCATGCGGTGCCTGCGCAGCTGTCAGCACACAGTGCAGCTAGAAGAAGAACCACAGTGAACGATCTGCTGCGGTTGCGTGCGGAAAACAAGAAGATCTCAGTGCTGACGGCACATGACTTCATCACAGGCAAAATAGCCAACGATTCTGGCGTGGATATGGTGCTTGTGGGAGACTCGCTGGCCATGGTGGCGCTCGGGTACGAGTCCACTAACCAGATCCCGTTCCAGGAGTTCCTGTACCACTGCAAGGCGGTGGCCAGAGGTGCCCCATCGAGTTTTCTGGTGGCAGACCTGCCGTTTGGGTCGTACGAGGCCAGCTCCGCCCACGCCATGCAGTCTGCCGTCAAGCTTGTGGCCGAGGGCGGTGCCAACGCAGTCAAGCTCGAGGGTGGCGAGGAGGTGGGCCCCACCATACGGGCGCTGACCAATTTTGGCATCCCAGTGGTGGGCCATGTTGGGCTGACTCCGCAGCGAGCCAATGCGCTGAGCGGGTTCAAAGTGCAGGGCAGCTCTGTGGCGTCTGCGCTGAGGATCCTGAGGGACGCCAGGGCCGTGGAGGAGGCTGGGGCGTTTGCTCTGGTGCTGGAGGCCGTTCCAGAGAAGCTGGCTGCGTACATCACCAGCAGGCTCAGCATCCCCACGATCGGCATTGGCGCGGGCCCAGCGTGCTCCGGGCAGGTGCTCGTGCAGGCAGACCTGCTGGGAATGGTTGGCGGCAGCCACGAGCCCAAGTTTCTCAAGAAGTACGGCAACTTTTACGACTCGGCCGTGGCCAGCGTCCGCCAGTACATCCAGGACGTGCAGTCGGTGCAGTTCCCCGTCGTCGGGCAGCACACCTACAAGATGAAGGACGAGGTGTACCAGGAGTTTGTGGCCAAGGCCGACCAAATGTATAGCTAAGTGTTTATGGGTGTTATGTAGGGGTTATCTCACCAGCACAGCGTTACCGTTGCGCACCTCTTGCGCAGCCTCGTCACGGCTGTCCCTGCCCGTGTCAAGCACCAAAGTCTTGCCAAACGGTGGAGTGAAGAAGCTGTTTTCCCTGCCAGCACCGTGCGCAAGCTCCTCGAACTTGCGCTGGGGCTCCAGGAAGTTCTCGCTGCTCAGCACAAACGTGCCCCAGTGCACGCCCACCACTCTCTGTGCGCGCAAATCGTGCATTATCTTCATGCACTCTTCTGGGTTGATGTGTCTGGGCTTCTGGTGCCACTGCGGGCAGTACTGGCCGCACGGCAGCATCGCCAGCTTGACCCCGGCGCCGTACCGCTCGGCTATGAGCTTGAACAGGTCCTTGACGTAGCCCGTGTCGCCCGCATGGAACACGACGGGCTTGCCATCCTTCAGCAGCAGGAACGAGCACCACAGCGACTGGTTCGAGTCCAGCAGGTTGCGCCCAGACCAGTGCATGGCGGGCGTGCACGCGATCTCGACATTGGTGCTGTGCTTGGTGAGCGCAGCCTGTTCCCACCAGTCGAGCTCGATCACATTGTGGATGCCCTTTCTGCTGAAAAAGGGCCGCAGCCCGGCAGGCACGACCCAGGTGGTGTCGTTGCGCAGCTGGTCCACGACGGCCTCGTCCAGGTGGTCCGGGTGGTTGTGCGAGACCAGCACGTAGTCTGGGACAGGCAGGTCTTGCAGCGGGACAGGCGATGGGGATATTCTTTTGGGCCCAAACACCGGGCTCACCAGGTAGTCGCTGAAGATGGGGTCTGTGAGGATGTTGAGCGGGCCCAGCTGGATGTACGCGCACGACTGCCCGAGCCAGGTGAAGGTGAGCCTGTCGTGGAGTGCCGGCAGGGCCCCGTCGCTGATAGTGGCATTATTCTGGATGAGGTCCATGTCAGGCGTGTGGATGGGCAGCAGGGACCGGAGCTCGGCCGCAGTGGACGGCAGCCCGCCCCGCGCAGAGCCCTCGAACAGCTCCAGGACCCGCGACAGGAAGAACTCGTACAGCGTCTGCGTCCGGTACTCTTCGAACGGGTTTTCGAACCGTCCAGCTATTGTGAGCGAGCTGTACTTGTCGCAGGAGGCCCCCGGGTGTGCTGGGTGTGCTGAGTCGGTGGTGCTGAGCTTCTGGGCCCGCCTGGAGATCTCGTAGTTGGCGGACAGCGACACGTACAGCGCGTACGTCGTGTATGAGGCGAACGCAGCAATGCCCACCTTGGTGACAATGGACGCGTTGGCGAGCCTGTTCATGTGTGCTGTGGGTGGTTGCAGGGTGCTGTGGGTGGTTGCAGGGTGGTTTGGGTGGTTGCAGGGTGGTTTGGGGCTGCACGCTTTGGTGAGGTTTACTGAGGTGGAAATTTTCAGTTAGCAATTTGTATGTAGCTGGATAGCGGTGTTGGTTGGTGAGCTCCGGGGAGACCCTGTAAGACTCTAGGGGTGTTCTGGGGGCACCAGATAGGCGTGCCAGGGGTGCCAGGGGTGCCAGGCAGGTACTGGAGGGTTAATAGTGGTGCAATTCGTAGTGCAGCGGAGCTGTCTAGCGGAGCTGTCTAGCTGTCTAGCTGGTTTGCGAGGCAACAGTTAGGTCAGCAACAGGAGTGACTCCCCGTATATAGCTTAGGTGTCATATCCCACTCTTAACTATCTAGACTTGATCTATTTATCTATTGGTCAATGATCTACTCATCCAATGCTTACTGAACTTGATCTACTCATCCAATGCCTATTACTGAACTTGATCTACTTATCTCCTAGTCACATTTGTCTAGTAGTCAATAGTCACTCATAGAACTTGATTTACATACTCATATAGTTTTATTTCTATTAGAGTAGATCAAAGAGCTAAGTCTCTGCTTGTACTCAAAACTTGTGTTTTATATCCAGGATCATGCTCTATGACTTTATAAGGGAAATAATTAATGTAGAGAACCGCCTCTTCAGTACGTATTTTAAAAGTACTTGATAGTGAAGTTGGGTAAAGATGAGTAAGGTAAGTGCTCTGAGGGAACCGCCTCTTCAGTACGTATTTTAAAAGAAGGGTACTTGATAGTGAAGTTAATGAGTAAGGTGAGTATCTTCAGAACTATAGCTTAACCATTATGCATCTGCCAATATTAGGCCCTACGATACAGAGCTATAAACCATAGAATATGGTACACTATTCAGAGCACAGTGCTGACGGTCATATGAAATCTTTTGCAAGCATTATGAGCAGGATTAGCTGTCACTGGAAGTAAGCAGACAGCAGAATACCTGGCGCAAGATACATACAAAAAAGTAGTTAGCTTTCTGCAACTCCAAATGACATTGGAAGTCACGTGTGATACAGCGTAGTGTACTGGTAGTTAGCTTTGCCACAGTGTGATTACGCTAGTGGACTGTAACCGCATCACTGTGTAGTCTACATTAGATGTTAGTGCGTATAAGCGGATACAATAAATGTATGCAGAAGAGCCGGTGGTTACACTGTGACGCTGAAGGCGTTGTAGGTAAAGTTGTCACACTGTACTAAAAGCGTTGTAGACTGAGCAACAATGCTATGCAGGTGGAATTGTCACACGCAAAGTCTAATGGTTATACGGTCAGTGGATCACAGGTTATAATAATCTTGCTACTAGCTAGCTAGGCTCGCATACGCAGACCTCACGTAGCTCATAGAACGGCCATCCTGGGACTTGCAGTGACGCTGGTGACTTTCAGAGATTAGAATGTCGTGTTAGGGAAGGGCGGATTTACAGCCTTGTCGTTTAGTGGGCTGTGGGATCACAGGTTATTTGTGGGCAAAGTGTGTATTGTAAGCTGGTATTGTGTACTTTGTATTACAGGTGTTTCAGTGCGGGTCGTGATGTAGCTGATATAGGCTTCTTCAAGGAATGAGTGTGATATCAGCAAACAATGTGAAGCTAAGGTATCCTATTGCGACACTTGGGATCCCTGGGGTACACCAGGTGCACTAGCTACATGATCTACAGGGCCTGTGACCAAGCAGCTGAGGCCACAGCAGTGGGAACATTTTACTGTGGGAGCTGCCGCCCAGGCAGCCCTAGGTGTGGTGCTGGGGTGCTGTGATCCCGGGCTAGTGGGTGTGAGGGCTCCTGGGGCGCCTGGGTGCCTGGCCTGGGTGCCTGGCCTGGGCACCAATTATAAAAATTTTCGCGATGAGATGAGCTGAAATATTTATTCACAGCATAATGAGTGCGCGAGCCAGGCAGAGAGAGCACAAGCGGTTCGAGGATGGTGGAAGCAGCACAGGGGCGGCGGGCAAGGCCGCGGGCCCGCGCACAGTGAACTTCTACAGCGACGACGAGGAGGAGCAGGCGCCAGAGCCCAGCAAGTACGACCTGTTTGCACGGTCCAAAGAGCTGCTGGTGACCAGGAAGACGCTGCCCGTGTACCGTGCGCGGGAGGAGCTGATGGGCAGGCTGGCGCAGAACAAGGTGACGGTGCTGATCGGGGAGACTGGGTCCGGTAAGTCGACGCAGATCCCACAGTTTCTGATGGAGACGAACCGCAAGGGCATTGCGGTGACGCAGCCCAGACGAGTGGCAGCGATCAGCCTGGCGCGCAGAGTGGCCGAGGAGGTGGGCACGAAGCTGGGCGACAAGGTCGGGTACTCTGTGCGGTTCGACAACCAGTGCAAGAGCTTCACCAAGGTGAAGTACCTGACGGACGGTATGCTGCTGCGGGAGGTGATGCTGAACCCGGGGCTGCCGCAGTACTCGACGGTGGTGCTGGACGAGGCGCACGAGCGGACGGTGCTGACGGACCTGCTGATGGGGTTCCTCAAGCAGCTGCTGGCGCGGCGGGACGACCTCAGGCTGATTGTGATGTCTGCGACGCTGAACGCAGACCGGTTCAGCCAGTTCTTCGACGGGGCAGAGATCCTGTACGTGGAGGGCCGCATGTTCCCCGTGGACCGGCTGTACCTCAAGAGCGCGCTGGACGACGACCTCGTCGACTCGGTCGTCAAGGCCATTGTCCAGGTGAACCAGGGCGAGCTGTCCGGGGACATGCTGGTGTTCCTGCCCGGCCAGGAGGAGATCGACAAGTGCTGCAGCCTGCTGGAGCGGCTGGCACCCAGCCTGCCCACCGACGCACCGCTGCTGGTGCCTCTGCCCCTGTACGCGGCGCTGTCGCCGGCAGACCAGGCCAGGGTGTTCCACCCGCTCAAGAGCAGGCGACGCAAGGTGATCCTGGCCACCAACATCGCAGAGACCTCGGTCACGGTCCCGGGCGTCAAGTACGTGATCGACTCTGGGCTGCGCAAGGTGAAGGTGTGGCGACACCAGCTGGGGCTCAGCACGCTGCTCACAGCACCCATCTCCAAGGCGTCCGCGACCCAGCGTGCTGGGCGTGCCGGCAGAGAGTCTGCGGGCAAGTGCTTCAGGCTGTACACGGAGGAGGACTACGACGCGCTGCCCACCGAGACCGAGTCTGAGATCGCGAGGTCCAACGTGGCGGCGCCCGTGCTGATGCTCAAGAAGCTGGGGGTCCAGGACATTGTGAACTGGACGTGGCTCGAGCACCCGGGCGAAGATGCGCTGTTGTCGGCGCTGACGCAGCTGTACAACCTGCGGGCGCTCGACAGTGCGGGCCGCATCACCAGCCTGGGCCAGCAGATGTCGGTGCTGCCTCTGGAGCCGCAGCTGGCGGCCATCCTGCTCACTGCGCTGCAGCACCAGGTGCTCCGGCCCGTCGTGGACATCGTGTCGTGCCTGTCCGTGGACAACCTGGTGCTGAACCCGCCGTCCGAGCTGCGCGACGACGTGAACGAGCGGCGCGCCAGCCTGTGCCTGCTGGGCGCGAAGCACGGCGACCTCATCATGTTCAAAGAGCTGCTCGACTGCTTCGAGTCCCTGGGCAGCGCGTCGGAGCGCATGGCCTGGTGCAGGGACCTCGCCCTGTCCTACAAGGGCTTCCGCAACGTGCTCAAGGTGCGCCACCAGCTGCTGGGGTACATGGCGGCCCTCGCTGGGGACACCCGCCACAGCGACACCCGCCACAGAACCCGCCACAGCGACACCCGCCACAGCGACTCCGACGACGACGCCGACGTGTCCGCCCCACTGGACATCCCGGGCATCCTCAAGTCGTTCCTGGGCGGGTTCCTCACCAACACCGCCATCGGGTACCCGGACAGGTCCTACAGAACCACCAACACCGGCCAGCTCATCGCAGTGCACCCGTCCTCCATCATCTTTGGCAAGAAGAACGACGTCATTATGTACACAGACTTTGTCTACACCAGCAAGAGCTACGCCAGAAACGTCAGCGCCATTGAGCTCGAGTGGCTCCAGCAGGCGGGCGGCCTCGCAGTCCACAAGAGCTCTGCTAACTAATTTCTACTGCAGAAAAAATTGTAGATTTTATGTAAACATTGATTTATATAACATTGATTTATATAACATTTATTGTAACAGTGCACAGTACACACAGGCAGTACGAGCACCTTGGCAATCTCAGCGACTGTTAATAGATTGTACAAGCAAGTGACTGTCAATCAGCCAGCAAGTGACTGTCAATCAGCCAGCAAGTGACTGTCAATCAGCCAGCAAGTGACTGTCAATCAGCCAGCAAGTGACTGCCAATCAGCCAGCAAGTGACTGCCAATCAGCCAGCAAGCTCAGTGACTGTGAGACCAGAAACAGCTGTGACCATCCAGTGTGATACACCCTGCTGAGACCAAACCGGCTGAGACTAAACCCGCTGAGACCAAACCCGCTGAGACTAAACCCGCTGAGACTTTCAGTACCTGCTGAGACCAGAAGCAGCTGACACCAGCAACTTAGAACCAGCAGTAATAAGCCTAAAGCTCAGTCTGTTAATCAACCAGCAGCCCTTAGCTGTGCGAACATCAGTAACTGTGCGATCATCAGTAACTGTGAACATCCAGTACCTGCTGAACCAGAACGGTGAGAGAACCGCTGAGACTTTGGTGCCCGCAAGTTTAGCACCTGCAGTACCTGCTGAACCAGAACGGTGAGAGAACCGCTGAGACTTTGGTGCCCGCAAGTTTAGCACCTGCAGTACCTGCTGAACCAGAACGGTGAGAGAACCGCTGAGACTTTGGTGCCCGCAAGTTTAGCACCTGCAGTACCTGCTGAGACCAGAACTGTGAGACCATCCAGTACCCCATCCAGACACAGCGAGCAAGTGAATGACCGTCCGGATCCGCCCTGCCACCACCCTGGCTGTCCTGCTGGGCGTGGCCTGCGCGTTCCAGCTCATCGCAACGCTGTCTGTGCCCGTCACAAAGTCCATCACTCTGTGCACCTACAACGGCTATAAGTTCGGCGTCTTTGGCATCTGCTCCAAGGACACGTGCTCCGCCGTCAGCATAGGGTACAGTGGGTCCGCAGTCGAGGCTGTTGAGGGCTTTTCACTGCCCTCCAACGCCAGAAGATCGATATCCAAGCTGCTGGTTGTCCACCCCATTGGCACCGGGTTCACGTTCGTCAGCTTCATCTGCTCCATCATCCTGCACTTCCACGGGCCTTCAATGAGCCTCAAGCTGCTGTTTGCTGTGCTGCTGTGGACCATACCCTCTTTTTTACTGTGCTTATTGTCGTTTCTAGTCGACATTCTGCTGTTCATCCCACACCTCGACTGGGGTGGCTGGATCGTGCTTGCCGCGTCCGTCATGATCGCCATATCCTCCATGGTCCTGTGCATCATGAGAAGAACTGTCTCCTCTAGACGGGCAATGCGCATGAACAATCTGAGAAATAGCTATGGCGCAGACTACCAGCTGACCCCACTCAACTACGGGTACGGCACCGTTGACGGTGACAAGGACGACGACGAAGATGAAGACATGGACGACCTGCAATCCACAGGCGACGACCGCAAGAGAACAAGCACTGTGTTCGATACGTCTATTGAACTGAACAATTACCCAGCAACCACGGTGTACGACACCTCCAGGCCCAATTCGGACGTGCTGACACCCGTCTCCAACGCATACAGAGGCTCGCCATACAGTAATGGGGCAGTGGAGTCCACTGGCACCGTCCCATACCCAACCACTGCATTTCTGCCTGAGATCACAGAAGAAACCGCTCCAGTGCCGGCTGCTGCCCGCGCACCTTATCCGCTAACAGACCTCGTGGACCCTGGAACCAGCCGGTACTACGACGGCACCAATGCCAACATACTGTCTCCTGGAGTAGGGGCGATTTCAACCGGAATTGAAATGCCATTGTTGCCCTCTGAGATGGAGCAGGACGAGCCCTCGGCACCACCCCTGGCAGGCACAGCGACCCCCCAGGGCACAACCAGCATATCCAGACAGCCAACGTACAGAACACGGATTGAGGAAGGAATCAATAAGCTGCAGGAAGGTGTGGTTGCAATCGAAGAGGCAGACGAAGATGAAGAGGAGCCAGAAAACAGCATAGCAAGACACCCAGTGTCCAACACACTAGAAACAGAGCTGCACTACCCGCTGTCAGACCCGTTTGAGCAGCGACAAACACCACTGCCTTCGTTCATCGAAGACTCACTCTCAAACTCCAACTCGTCAACCAACTTCACATCCGTCTCGCAGCGACAGGAGAACCCGCTCTACTTCGAGAACTCTAACGAGTACATCAGATTCAGGCAGAAGTACAGGTGAGGGGGTTTCTTCAGAGGACAGGTGATTGAGAGATATTGCTCAGCAGATTACAGGTGATGCTGCTTGAAGAGCTTTACATTTGAAGAGATATTTATCTATGCTTTGTAACCCGACGGCTGAGCTGTAGTAGCTGTTCACACTTTCAGCTGCCAGAAATCTACCACTACAAACATTCACACCATCCTAGGGGTGAGCTATGCTTTTTATTGGTGTAGTGCACCATATACCACACGCTTACAGCAATGCTTAGTACATAAAAAAAAATTCGAGCTGAAATTTTCCACCAAGTAAAGTAAACAGAATGTCCACCAAAGTGCACAAAACGAGCAAGTCGCTGGACTTTCTGAGCACTGCCAGCAAAGAGAAGTTTGCTAAGAAGGTGGCTGAGTTCCCCCAGCAGAAGAAGCTGGACCTGCCCGAGTTCCCAGGCATCAAACCCATCAAGTCGTCATACAGGCAAATCCACCCGTTTCTGACCCTCACCGACTCGCAGAAACTCACCAAGCTGTGCAGGCTCCACGACGGCCAGCACGTCGCGCCATGGCCCACTAGCGTCCAGTTCAACGACCACACACAGATTGTCAGCCTCAACCCGGAATTCCACTCAGCGAGCGAGATTAGTCATCAATTACGTCAGGCGCCCGAGCCCCAGCTGCTGCGCACCGTGGCTGCCACCGCAGCTGCTGGCGACGCTGTGCCCGTGGACCAGGCGACCAGGCAGTTTGTGCAGCAGAACGTGCGTGACTTGGCCGCCGTTCTGGGCGACTCGCAGCACAATAAGTTCCAGAAACTGGTGTGTCTCATAGAAATCTATGAGTTTAGCGATGAAGCAGATGCTGCCTCGTTCACCGCACTGCTCAGCAAGTCGCTAGACCACGTTGGCAACGAGCACGAGAACTCTATCCTGGTGAGCCACTTTCTAACCAGAATCCTGGGCTCGAACCTGAGCCTGAACTCGCATCCAGATTTTACTGCCTCAGTACTGTACAATCTGATCAAGCAGTTCAGCTCCAATTTCGAGATATTCGAGAAGTACATTGAGATCCTGATAAACAGCAAGCAGTTTGACACTGTGAGAAAGAACCTGCAGAACCTGCAGAGCAATGGGGTGTCCATCAACTCGGATCTGCTGAATAAATTCGTCAAACTGGCAATCGAGGAATCAAATGACATAGAAACGTACTACCAGAAACTCTCGGGCCTGAATGACGTGATATTCACATCCGCAGACGCTTCCACCATCAATCTGCTGCTGTCAAAGGTGTGCTACTATGACGAGGTCTCGAGTCTGCTGAAACTGTGCAAGCTGAGATCAATTGACCTGCAGCAACAGCAGGACGGTTTTGTCAGTGCAATCCTGAGTATCCAAAACAACCACAACTTGGAGCAGGTTTTCAAGATCGCCCTGATTCAGCAGGTTGCTGATACTACACGCCTTTCAGTGCAGAACCTGGAGAAAATCGTCGAGTTCTTCCTAGCTGAATACAAAAATGTTAACTTTGTACTGAAACTGCTTGCAAGAGACGTTGAGATATCCGCTGCATGCAAACAGAAACTGGCTGAAATACTAGAAAACGAGTCCTTTTCTGCACACGAGAAGGCACTGCTTGCACCAAAGCTTGCAATGTAAATAGAACGAACCACTAGCATGTTTTTGTAGTTTCAGAAATGTTTCAAGGTACTCCTTATAAGGACGGGAATCTACTCGTTCTACAGTCAAGGTGTATGAGTATGTGTAAATAGATCAAACCAACTAGCATGTTTTTGTAGTTTCAGGAATGTTTCAAGACGTTTTCCTTATAAAGATGGCAATCTGCTCGTGTTGTTCTGCAGTCAAGATGTGTACCGGTATGTCTGTAATTTTTGCTATATTGTTGCTTATAACAGCAACCTGGGCACTAGAAGAGTATGCCATTTCAGACATTATCTCAAACCAACTGAAAAAATCAGACTCTGTGGAAGTGCTGGAGATCCAGCTATTCAAAAACAATCCCAAGTACAACGACAGCGACTGTATTAAAAGCTCTCTGACGCCGATCTTGTCACAGTGTTTGAAGACTGGCGTGAATTCAGTTGATTCAAAACAACGGGCTATAACTGCGGCAAAGTTGTCAATCTGTGAGTTCCAAGTTGCTAATATAAAGGTCCCATTCGAGTGTGAGGGGGAAGATGACATCAACTATGACGACTGTATCAAGTCGTTTGAGCAGACACCGCAGTGGTGGACAAGCTATAGCGGCAATTACCATTTGATTGGTGATTTCTGTCTGCAAGAGTCTCATTCTTTTGAAAAGAATGAAATCCTCAAGTTGTTTCTTAATATAACCCGAGTTTATGATGAGCTGCTGCAAGATTTCAACGACAGCGTTGAGGCAAACAAACAGGTTAAATCTGAAATGACAGAATCACTGCAGTTTATTAAAACAAATCTGAGCGAATTCTGGAACGAGCTGGGAGACAGTGAGAAAAGTCTTATTGAACTGATTAACAAAAAGTTCGCTCACCTCCACAGTCAGTTCCAGCAAGCGAGTAGCAGCTCAAACGAACTAACAACACAAATAAACAGTTCCATCAATAATTTCGAGCTTAAAATATTTGAGTTCGATTCAGTCTTGAGCGAGCAGCTAGCCAGGTTCCAGTACCAATTTGACAATTTTAAAACTGATCAGTTGAGCTCAATGGCATTAATGAACAGACATCTGAGTTACAATCTGAATCTCACAAACTCATTTGAAATTGCCATACTGAACAATTTGAAAAATCTCAAAAAGCTCGAAAATGTGCTGACAACAATCAACAAAACTGACCTGAATGAAGTTTTGGTAACTCTCGGGGATCAAACAGCACAACTCAAGAGTAATATCAATGAACTAAATGCGGAAATCAGTTCAGTTAATGCAAAATTAGCAAATTTTAATTCAATGGTCAAAAATAGCTTTATTGTTAAATTTTTAATCAACTTTCTAGCATTATTCAAAACACTTATTGCCCTGTCAATAGTCATTTTAACACTCATAGCATTCAGAAACAGATTCAAAGTGCTTGCAGTAGTTTCATGCACAATGATACTCGGATTATTTTTTGGGTTCGTACTAATTGAAATAATCGTCATGTTGTTTAATGAGACATCACCATGACAATCTCATGTAGGAACATAATTAATTGGAGTATGCGCATTATTAACGAAGGGCTTAGGGTTCTTGGGGAGTGTTTCACATTCAAATAATTCTTTGACACTTTATCTTTTGCGACGGAAAAAGCCAATTTTAGAACATAAGCAATTAACCAAGATCAGTTCGTTATCGGTGATTGCATGTAGTGCTTAGCCAGTTATTGTATTATAAGAGTACAATATGTGTGTTGAGCAAAAAACCTTGGTGACAACCTTGGTGACGCCTAAGTCAATCAAGCCTACAACACTACACAGCAAATGGCGCTTCATCAAACTGAATTTCGTAACATGAAGCCTAAAAGCCGTATTTGTTTTACTCCACAATTTTATGCTTTATGTTCTAATAATATCCTTTACGGATCACATCTCACATCTCACTCAGGAACCCAAACTAATAATAACTTCGATAAAAAAGCGTTAAAATCGTTTGATTTAACGTTATTAGTTCAAAAAAGCTTGCGTTAAAATTGAATTTTCCTGCAAGTTATAAAATCAAAGCTCAAAAAACAGTATATCATTGTGCGTACTGGTGCATTGACCTGCCTGTGTGTGCGGGTTCCTGCTTCACAACCAGCTATCACACGTCCACTGTTCTAAATTAAGAGCACAGCCCAGCACAGAAAACTGGACAACTTGCTGCGTGGCATGCACCATGTAGCAGTGTTCTCCGTTTCTGGGTAGCTGTAGCGAGTCAAGCACAAGCTGAAGCACAGTGCTAATGAACGCTACAAGCTGTAGAAACACTCGCTGTGTGCTTCGCCATGGGCTTACAACCGTGTGGAACCAGCTCGGGTGTCCACAATTCATACACACAACCAGCAGCAACGCTGACAACGGCGCCCAACGCCAGATGGTGCAGGTCCCAGTACGCTTTTGAGTTCATTCAGCAGCTGCAGTCACAGCAAATCTTTGGTGTACAGTCTATTATTTGTTACTTGTTTCAATCTCTTATATCGTTAGGTCTACCGAGTCACTGCTGTTATTTAACCAGCTCATTTCTCTCATTGGAAATCCTCCCAACGTCCAGCCTCTTTCTTGGACTTTTTATATTTTTCCAACCAGTGTTGCCATTCTTGTTCCTGCTTGCTGCTTGTGTGCCTGCATTGCCAATTGACTGCTCACCGCAAAGCCCCAATCCACCGCAACACGCACACAGCACAGAAGGTTTCATTACTGAATTTCCCGTTAAGGTAATTTCCCGTTTTGTCAGTTTTGCGAAATTTAACATTTCAATAAAACACAAAAACAAAAAATCAAAAAAAAAAAAAAAATAACAAAAAGTCCATTGTTTCTGCGTTTCACTTGAAAACGAACTTTAACTGGGTTTAAATTCAGTTTCAAGCTACAAATTTGTCTTCACAAATACCATTCCCAACCAGCTTAAGCCCTTGCATACTCACCACACTTTTTCCAAGCCCGAAAGCATCCCCCATTACACATCAAAAGGATATTGAGAAGTAATGGCAAACAACAACATTGATAATAATAACAGCAATAGCGCTAGCCATCAGAGCCTGGACAGAGAGTTCGACTTGCTGTCGGTGAACGACTCGTCGTCGCCTACGACCTACAAGTCTCCTAGGAACTCCAGCTCCTACACGTCCAATATAAATGCAGATATACAGGCAAGGCTGCTCAAGTTCCAGGAACAGAGAAGACAACCTAACTCGAATTCCAATTCCACCACCACCCTCAGCACCATGAGCACCTCCTCCAACAACCTGCAAGCCCAGGGCTCATCCGCAAAACCTGCTTTGGCTGAGAAACCCCTTCCCCCACTGCCCCCATCCACTACCACAGCCACTACCACCACTACCACCACTACCACAAGCTCAACAGCCTCCACCTCTTCTACAGCACACAACCCACTCCAGAAACCATTCAACCCACTGCGTCCAGCGCCTGCTCTGCCAATAAACTCGCAGGTATCGCCTCAAATAGCTGCAAGACTGCCAAAACAGAAAACCTCTCTGTCGATGAGAAGAGGCATGAAGCTGCCGCTGCCTGACCAGTCCAACCCGGTCGCGGGCAGCAGCAACGGCCCAGCATCGCCAACCGGCAAACCAAACAAGGTGTCGGACATGCTCGATAAAAGGGGCAAAGCCCCACAGCCACAGCTGAAAGGACTGTTTGCCAACTACTCCAACTACATCGACATCAAGTCGGGCTCGCTGAACTTCAAGGGCAAGCTGTCGCTGGACTCCAAGGGCGTGGACTTCAGCTCGGGCTCGTCCTTCAGAATCTCATCCGATGAGCTCGAATTCATTGAAGAACTGGGCCGCGGAAACTATGGTACCGTGAGCAAAGTGCTGCACAAGCCCACTGGCATAACAATGGCGATGAAAGAAGTCCGCCTCGAGCTGGACGAATCAAAGTTCAGACAGATCTTGATGGAATTAGAAGTGCTACATAAATGTAATTCGCCATACATTGTTGACTTCTATGGTGCGTTTTTTGTCGAAGGTGCCGTGTACATGTGCATTGAGTACATGGACGGTGGTTCCCTGGACAAAATATACGGCGAGGGTGTCGATGAGCACCATTTAGCATTCATAACTGACTCGGTTATTAGGGGATTAAAAGAACTGAAAGATAACCACAACATCATTCACAGAGATGTTAAGCCTACCAACATCCTGGTCAACAGCCAGGGAAAAGTTAAACTGTGTGATTTCGGAGTTTCGGGTAACTTGGTGGCTTCGCTAGCCAAAACCAACATTGGCTGCCAGTCCTATATGGCGCCAGAGAGAATCAAATCTCTCAATCCTGACGACGTGAGCTACTCAGTCCAGTCCGATATCTGGTCTTTGGGGCTAACCATCCTGGAGACAGCCAAGGGCTGTTACCCCTACCCACCAGAAACATATGACAACATTTTCTCGCAGCTAAGTGCCATCGTTGACGGTGAACCTCCTGCGCTGCCTGACAACTTTTCAGCCGAGTCCAGAAACTTTGTGGAAAGTTGCTTGAACAAAACTCCTGAAAAGAGGCCTGACTACAAGTCGCTACTGTCGCATCCTTGGCTGCTTGAGAACAGAAATGTCGAGATGGCTGAATACATTAAGGCAAGAATCAATGACTCTAGAAAAAACCAGCCACTAAAGAATGAACAAGAATTCAAGGAACTGAATTCTCACTTGAAGACTCCTGCATTACATAGAGGTGGTGCAATGAAATGATTTTAGTTAGTTGTTTTTAACGCTTGCATACAGTTTCTCCCTTAATAAATAATTGTCATTAATTAGTTGAGTAGTCCGTCTCAGCATGTGTAAATGGAGTTATCTCTGCTGACTGGTTCCAGCTCTCCCTGTCTCACCCCGCCATACGTCTCGGCTCTATAAACGCCTTCGAACGGTGACGCTTCCTCATCATGCTTACTGATATCGTCCAGCTCGATATCCTCGATGGCCTCGTCGTGGTTGTTGTAATAGTTGCTGCCGCTGCTGTTGTTATAATGGTTAACTCCACTGCTGTTATAATGGTTAACTCCACTGCTGTTATAATGGTTATCGCCACTGCTGTTAGCATGGTCATCGTCGTTATTAACAGTAGCCGTAGTGTTATTACTGTGGTCAAAATGAACATCTCTAAACGGACGCCCGCTATCTGAGCTCAAAGACTGCCTGGAGTGGTGGCTTCTGCTTCGCGATCTCATGAATGATGGCTTTCTGAGTCTACTCGCAATGACATCTGGTGCTGCACTCTTCAAGAACGTGATAACTGGGTCGGTAGAGCTACCAACAGTCTCTGCTCTTTCAAATCTGTTGTTGGCATGGATCGACTGGTATCTATCTCTTTCCTCCATCTTGTCTGAAGGCAGTATAATAGCACGATCTAATGAATATGGCAAACCTCTATGTCTCCCTCTGATCATCATCATGATAATAACCAGTTTGGATATAACTGAAAACTGTCCCGAAAACGAAGTGTTGGTGTTTGGGTATCCCAATGACAACCCAACTGTACCATAGGCGCTCACAACCTCAAACATCACACTAAACACTGAAAAGTCTGGCAGTGCCTCGTCTTTTATCTTGGATCCTTCAGCTATGCAAATAATGAACAGCCCTAAGAACACAAACCATAAATCAAATGATAATTGTTTTCTTAAATGTGCTCCGATATACGAAGTTGCATTTTGATCAATTTCACCATTGTCAACATTGTCTGAATTCCCCATATAAACACCTAGGGATTGTTCTTCATAGACATTGGTTCTTCTAATGGAAATAGCCAATGGTAGCACAGAAATATACATCATGACAGTGTAACTGACCTGCACTGCTGGGTGTAGTAATGATAAGTCGACACAGGTGAATCCAGCAGTTCTTGTACTGACAGCCTGGAAAAATCCATCCAGCACTCTGTAATTAACTGGCAGTGATTTCACAGCTTCCGCATCTAAATCCAGAACAATGAACAGCACTAAATCGATGACATTGAATAACACCAAGATGAAAAACAGCCACCAAGTTGGTGCACTGGGAAACAACAATGTAAAACAACGTCTTGGATGGTCTAACAAAAACCCCAGTGATTCTTTGAACAACGACAAATCTTTCGAGAATTTGAACAACACCCATATGATGAACCTTAACAAAATTGGGAACCCAGTGTTACCAATAATGATAAAAAATGAGCAAATCACAAGCACATAAATGGACTTGTTGAACGAACTCATTGAATCAGGTGTTAAGGTCAATCCTAAATCTGAAAACGCAGACATCGAAGTAAAGAACCCCCACCAGGTGTTGTTGATGCTTGCGTCGCGTAACACTGTTTCATATCTTAGTGTTTTCCATATCCATGGGATCAGAAACAACACTGCTAGGATATTGAACCCAATGTAATAGAAAACCAGTATCTTTGATAGAAGTTTCAGTGATCTGTACTCCACGCCTCCTAGCTCCTCCTTTTGTTCTTCTGTTAAGTTAACAAAAGTGGAGTTTCTACCAATGGTTGGTCTCCATGATAGATAGTTGGTGGACATGTGTCTTTGTAAGGAGTTTGCAGCTTCTGCCTCATGATCGTCTTCTTCATCATCAGACTCTGAATCAATACTGCTGTATTCGCTGTGCCCATCATCATGGTTATCGTCATCATCTTCATCAGCAATTGCAAATGATGAAAACCTCCTCTTGAGCTTATTCTTCAATATCTTTTCAAACGTTGGTTGCTTCTTAATGAAGTCCAATGTGTTTGCTCTCTTAACTGGTTTTATAGGTCTTGAAATTGAAGGTGTCCTTTTTATATACTGCATTCCCGAGTGGTCAGCTTCGTTTTCATCCGGTGAAAGTTCTTCATCTCCACTTCTATCTGCATTCCCATCGTGCTCTTCTTCCCCAGTATCCTCTTCCTTCCCCTTTTTGGTAAACCTGAACCCTGAGAAGCTTGGTTTTCTGCCTGTCTTGAGCTTCTTCCTTCTCTTGGGCTTTTCACCTAAATCAAACTTAATTGCTTGATTTTTTTCTCTCTCTGCTGGTCCTTTAATAACTAACGCAGGACCTTGATTTTCCTCATCTGGAACTTTGTCTCTCATCATCGAAAGCGACATGTAAACATCTCTCGGTTCGATCTTTCTTTTGGGTTTTGGCAATTCAGCAAACTTGACGTTTTCTTCGTCATGATGTTGATAGTTATCTTCGTGTTGTTGATTGTCTTTATTCTGTGAGTTCAAGTTCAAATCCGAATTCGAGTTCAAGTTCTCCTGTGACGAGCTTGGCTCAGATATATGGTCAACCTGGTTGTTATTCCTGAACAAATCTTGCTCAGACTGTGTATAAAATTTAGGCTGATTGTCTGATGAAACGCTATTCTCATAAGAGCTTTTCGAGTCCGGCGAATTGTTACCATTTGAGTTTGGATGCAAAAAATTGTTTTGGCTATTAGTAGCTGCGTTGTTCTCATGTTGCTCAGTCGTTGAGTTGTTTCTAGAGGACTGTTTCCTTTTGTGGATGCGAGGAAACGGGAATTCATGCTCGTTCAAATATTTCATGCTAGATTGTGCTATGTTTTCTATTGTATTATTTCTTGTGTTTTGATCCATTGACTGGGTTCTGGCCATCAACGTCTGTGTTCTTCTCATTTGGAAATTCTGCTTTGAAGTCTCTCTAATATTATCAAAATGACGCTCAAACCAATAAAGTCTTAGGAAGCAAACAGAACTGTGGATGAAAATAGGAGTGGTTAATAAACAAGTCATATAAATAACAGCCTGCTGATATAAAGACAGTTTGTTCACATCCACTGTGTTCAACCCGGCTTGGGTAGCAGCGCCAGATGCAAAAAACAGAATATCAATATAACGTTCAGTTTTAACCGGGTACATCATAATTGATGCTAAAATGATCATAGACACAATATAGAAGTAGTGAACAGCCACGAAATTTGGAAACACTTTCTTGAAATAAGGCCCAACAGCTTTCTCAATGGAGCCTACAAAATCACGAATCTTCCAGCCCAGTGTCTTACGCCCGTTGAAATGGACATCTGCTGTAGTTGACCGTAGATGGTCTCTCTCATTTTCATGTGGTTTCTTGCCGAAAGGTGTTAATATCACCTGCTTTATGGGGCTCACAAACTTGAGATTCAGTTTGGTTTTATTCTCTCTCATACCCTTTTCCGTTTTATACTTATAATTATGATTATACTATCAGGTACGGCTGTTAAAAAGTGGTTGATGGAATGGTACAAAATGATAAAATGACAACAATGCAAAATAAAAAAACAAAACGAGGCAAAAACAAATGGTGCTAGAACTAAATGAGGGTGCTGGGTGTGCAAGGAATGTGAATTGAGTGTACTTCTGAAGAGTTACCTATAACTAAAGGCAGAATGCAGTAGGACAAAACAGAAAACAAAACAAAACAAAAAAAAATTACAAAAATGCTAAAAATGTGCTGGGTGTGCGCGTACCAACTCGCAGTTTACAGGCAGTGAGAAGCTGGTGGTTTGCCGGGCTTAGCTGTGCGGTGCAGGAAACCTTCTGTGGATGTGTCGCGCTATGTGTCTAAGCTGTGACTGCTGCCTGTGCCCGGCTACAGCAACGTCCCGAGCGGAGCTCGCTCTTTATGCCGGAATTTGGCACGTTCGCAGGTTTGCTCTGCTTCAGCAGCCGCGTGGACCTGATTTTTACTGTATAGGCAGAAAAAGGTATGTAACCGTAGCTACAGCTACTGTTCGTACAGCTGCTGGTGCTGCTGGTGCCAATTTATTACCACTGCGTCTTTGACTCGTTCGTAACAATAATTTTTTTTCACTTAAATTTTTTTTTGCGAAAATTTGTGAGCTAAGTGCTGCCACAATGCCCAAATGCAGTACTTTTCCTGCAGGCTGTGTGACACCATGCCGAGAAGTACCCGAAACGGCAGTTCTGGCACGGTCTAATGTGTGAGCTTCTTAGGGTTGGGGGCCTAAAAGCAGTGTTTTGGTGTGTTTGCTGAGGCGCAAAATCTGCTCCCTTTGGCTCTATTTCCAAAGGACAATGCTATGAACCAAACACCACAAAACTTGGTGGGAAATGACATCTTTACAGCTCAAAAACACACTTTTTACGCAGCTCATCGCATTTCAACAATAGAAAAAAAAAATTTAAAAAAAAAAAAAAAAAAAATTTTTTTTGTGCTAAAAAAATTATAAATATGAAGATTTTTCCTTTTGGTTTTTGACGCTATTATTTTATTTCCTTCTTTCTCTTTCTCTCTTCTTCTCTCTTTCTTTCTTCTTTCTTCTCTCAGAGAACTCGCTTTTCACAGTTTTATTTTTCCCATCAGTCAACCAGCCGCCGCGTTAGCAGTCCAGTTGTCTGTTGTGTTTTACTGATCTCACAAAAGTTACTCAATTAGTTGTTGCTGCAAGTCTCCAACCTTGGTGTTCATCATCATTTCAAGCAAAAACAATCAGTTGGCTTTGGCGCGTCACTCCCACACAGGAAAAAGAACAGTTAGAGTTGTTTCTAGTGTATGTTGAGCCGCTGGTTTGCGGAATGGGTGGGTGATGAGGTGGTGCAGACTGTAAATGTGGACTAATACTGGGGAGAAATGAGCGGCAAACCAGCCACGCAGTCTTTATGGGGAAAAGCAAGTTTTCTGGAGGGACCCTGCAAATTTGTGCGCTTTAGGAGCCAGGGAAGCGAAAGAAAACTCACATTCTCCAGATTCTCGCGTGGTTGTGCTGTAAATTTCTTTTCTTTTATCGTTTACTTTTGCTGTGTCTGCTCCCACTTCATTTCCCAGCTCTTTTCCCGCTTTTCTACGTAATCTCAGAATAAAAACTAACGTCTAGCAGTTCGTTAATTAATTAATTCATTGGTTAGTTAATTCATTCACTGAAAATTTTCACTATTCAAAAAAAAGGAAAAGAAAAGAAAGAAAAAATGGTTGCAATTACACAGGTTAAACCATCTGCTCCAATCTCTCCACCAATGGAATCTACTGGAAACCGTCTTATGGCATTAGAGCTAAAAGATGGTGTCGTCTTAGAAGGTTATTCCTTTGGTTCAAACATCCCAGCTGCTGGTGAACTGGTCTTCCAAACAGGTATGGTTGGTTACCCAGAAGCTATCACAGATCCTTCTTATGAGGGTCAAATTTTGGTTATCACCTATCCATTAGTTGGTAACTATGGTGTTCCTGACCGTAATTTAAAAGACGAAGACGTGCCAGAATTACCAAAATACTTCGAATCATCAAAAATTCACATTGCTGGTTTAGTCGTTGCTCATTACACTGAAGAATACTCCCATTATTTAGCAACTTCTTCTTTAGGCCAATGGTTGAAAGAACAAAATATCCCAGCTATTTATGGTGTTGACACAAGAGCTTTAACCAAACATTTAAGAGAATCCGGTTCTATGTTAGGTCGTTTTGCTCTACAAAAAGACCAAGCTTCTGTTGAAGAAGCCACCGGTGAAGACTGGGCTACCCATTTTGAAGTTCCAGAATGGGATGATCCAAACGTTAAAAACTTGGTTGCTAAAGTTTCAACTCCAAAACCTGTCTTATACATTCCAAAAGAAGGTACTGAATTAGTCAAAGGTCCAAATGGTAAAACTATTAGAATTTTAGCTATTGACGTTGGTATGAAATTCAACCAAATCCGTTGTTTCATCAGACGTGGTGTTGAATTAAAAGTTGTTCCATGGAATTACGATTTCTCAAATGAAGAATACGATGGTTTGTTTGTCTCAAATGGTCCAGGTGATCCTTCAGTTATGTCTTCAACTGTTGAACAATTGAAAAAAGTGTTAGAAGCTAAGAAAACACCAATCTTTGGTATCTGTCTTGGTCATCAATTATTAGCCAGAGCTTCTGGTGCCTCAACTATCAAATTGAAATTTGGTAACAGAGGTCACAACATTCCATGTACTTCAACTATTTCAGGCCGTTGTTATATCACTTCCCAAAATCATGGTTATGCAGTGGATACAACTACTTTATCTCCAGGCTGGAAAGAACTATTTGTTAACGCAAATGATGGTTCTAATGAAGGTATTTACAACACTGAACTTCCTTATTTCTCAGTTCAATTTCATCCTGAATCAACTCCAGGTCCAAGAGACACTGAATTCTTATTTGATGTTTTCATCAAATCTGTTAAAGAATTCAAACACTCTCAAGTATTAAAATCTGTTGAATTCCCAGGTGGTTTAGTTGCTGACAACTTGGCAAAAAATCCAAGAGTTCATCCAAAGAAGGTTTTAGTCTTGGGTTCTGGTGGTTTGTCCATTGGTCAAGCTGGTGAATTCGATTATTCTGGTTCTCAAGCTATTAAAGCTTTGAAAGAAGAAGGTATCTATACCATTTTAATCAACCCAAATATCGCAACTATTCAAACTTCAAAAGGTTTAGCTGACAAAGTTTATTTCTTGCCAGTTAATGCAGAATTTGTCAGAAAAGTTATTAAATTTGAGAGACCAGACGCTATTTACTGTACTTTTGGTGGTCAAACCGCTTTAAGTGTCGGTATTGAATTAAAAGATGAATTCGAAAGCTTGGGTGTTAAAGTCCTAGGTACTCAAATTGATACTATCATTACAACTGAAGATCGTGATTTATTTGCTAAATCAATGGAAGAAATTGGTGAAAAATGTGCTAAATCACACTCTGCTTCAAGTGTTGCAGAAGCTTTAGCAGCCGTTAAAGATATTGGTTTCCCAGTTATTGTTCGTGCTGCTTATGCATTAGGTGGTTTAGGTTCAGGTTTTGCAAACAACGAAGAAGAATTAATTGATCTTTGTAATGTTGCATTTGCCACATCTCCTCAAGTTTTAGTTGAAAGATCAATGAAAGGTTGGAAAGAAATTGAATACGAAGTTGTTCGTGATGCTTATGACAACTGTATTACTGTTTGTAATATGGAAAATTTTGATCCTTTGGGTATTCACACTGGTGATTCCATTGTCGTTGCTCCATCCCAAACCTTATCAGATGAAGATTACAACATGTTAAGAACTACTGCAGTTAACGTTATCAGACATTTAGGTGTTGTTGGTGAATGTAACATTCAATATGCTTTGAATCCATTTTCAAAAGAATACTGTATTATTGAAGTTAATGCTCGTTTATCAAGATCTTCTGCTTTAGCTTCAAAGGCAACTGGTTATCCATTAGCTTTTATTGCTGCTAAATTAGGTTTAAACATCCCATTGAACGAAGTTAAAAACTCAGTTACTAAAGTTACTTGTGCATGTTTTGAACCTTCATTAGATTATGTTGTTGTTAAGATTCCAAGATGGGATTTAAAGAAATTCACCAGAGTTTCAACCTTGTTATCATCTTCAATGAAATCTGTTGGTGAAGTTATGAGTATTGGTAGAACTTTTGAAGAAGCTATTCAAAAGGCTATCCGTTCAGTCGAATATTCAAACTTGGGTTTCAATAAAACTGAAGCTTTAATGTCTATTGATATTGACTCTGAATTACAAACACCATCAGACCAACGTTTATTTGCTATTGCAAATGCTTTACATTCTGGTTACACTGTTGATAAAGTTTGGAGTTTAACTAACATTGATAAATGGTTCTTGAATAAATTAAACGGTTTAATTCAATTTTCACGTTATGTTGAGAGTTTTGGTACTAAAGAAAAGGTCCCACCATTAGTTTTAAGAGAAGCAAAACAATTAGGTTTTGAAGATAGACAGATTGCTTTGTTCCTGAACTCAAATGAATTAGCTATTAGAAGATTGAGAAAAGAATATGGTATTATTCCATTTGTTAAACAAATCGATACTGTTGCTGCCGAATTCCCAGCTTTCACCAACTATTTATACATCACATACAATGCTGACTCCCATGATGTTACATTTGATGATCATGGAGTCATGGTGTTAGGTTCAGGTGTTTACCGTATTGGATCTTCAGTTGAATTTGACTGGTGTGCTGTCACTGCGGTCAGAAGTTTACGTGCAAGTGGTACCAAGACTATCATGGTTAACTATAACCCAGAAACTGTCTCAACTGATTATGATGAAGCTGATAGATTGTATTTTGAAACCATTAACTTAGAGCGTATTTTGGATATCTATGAACTGGAACAATCATCTGGTGTTGTTATTTCCATGGGTGGTCAAACTTCAAATAACATTGCCTTACCATTACACAGAGAAAATGTCAAGATTCTAGGTACATCACCAGAGATGATTGACTCAGCAGAAAATCGTTATAAATTCTCACGTATGTTGGATAAGATTGGAGTTGATCAACCAGCATGGAAAGAATTAACTTCCATTGATGAAGCTGAAGAATTTGCAAATAAGGTTGGTTATCCAGTTTTGGTTCGTCCATCTTACGTTTTATCAGGTGCAGCAATGAACACAGTTTACTCTAAGGATGATTTAGCCAGTTACTTAGCTCAAGCTGTTGAAGTTTCTCGTGATTATCCAGTTGTTATTACCAAATATCTTGAAAACGCAAAAGAAATTGAAATGGATGCTGTTGCAAAAGATGGTAAATTAATCATGCATGTTGTTTCAGAACATGTTGAAAATGCTGGTGTTCACTCTGGTGATGCTACATTGATTGTTCCACCACAAGATTTAGACCCAGAAACTGTTCGTCGTATTGTCGTTGCTACTGCTAAAATTGGTAAAGCGTTAGACATTACTGGTCCATATAACATTCAATTCATTGCTAAAAACAATGAAATCAAAGTTATTGAATGTAATGTTAGAGCTTCACGTTCTTTCCCATTCATTTCTAAAGTTGTTGGAGTTAACTTGATTGAAATGGCAACTAAAGCAATTATGGGATTACCAGTTGAAGCTTATCCATCAAACCCATTACCAAAAGACTATTGTGCAGTCAAAGCACCACAATTCTCATTCTCACGTTTAGCTGGAGCAGATCCAGTCTTAGGTGTTGAGATGGCATCAACTGGTGAAGTTGCAACTTTTGGTCACAATAAATATGAAGCATATTTAAAATCAATGATTGCAACTGGATTCAAATTACCAAAGAAGAACATTTTATTATCAATTGGTTCATTCAAAGAAAAACAAGAATTGTTACCATTTGTTAAAAAATTACATGAAATGAACTACAATTTGTTTGCCACTGCAGGTACTGCTGATTTTATTCAAGAACATGGAATTCCAGTTCAATATTTGGAAGTTTTGAATGAAGAAGATGAAGAACAAAAATCAGAATACTCTTTGACTCAACATTTAGCCAAACATATGATTGATTTATATATCAACTTACCATCAGCTAACAGATTCCGTCGTCCAGCAAACTATATTTCAAAGGGTTACAGAACTCGTCGTATGGCTGTTGACTATGCAGTTCCATTAGTTACTAACGTGAAATGTGCTAAACTTTTGATTGAAGCTTTAGCACGTAGAGTTCAACTGGATGTTTCAAACCGTGATGCTCAAACATCTCATAGAACCATTCAAATCCCAGGTTTGGTTAACATTTCAGCATTTGTCCCATCATTCGACACTAATGTTGATTTTGAACAAGTTACCAGATTATCATTAAGTTCAGGTTTCACTTATGATCAAATCATTCCAATCTCAACTGAAGGTTTAAGTATTTATGATGCAAGATCATTAAATGAAATTACCGATGTTGTTAGTGAAACTGCTTATACTGACTACAGTTTCTCAATTGGAGCAACTGGATCAAACAACCAATTGGTTGGTCAAGTTTCAAACAGTGTTGGATCATTATTCATTCCATCAAATGAGTTTGTCAAGACTGAAATTCCAAAAGTGTCATCATTATTCTCATCATGGCCACAAACCAAACCAATTGTTACTGATGCCAAATCTACAGAGTTGGCTTCATTGTTATTATTAGGTTCATTGAATAACCGTAAGATTCATGTTACTGGTTTAAATACTAAAGCTGATTTAGAGATTGTCAAATTAGTTAAAGAAAAAACCTCCAATGTCAGTGTAGATGTCAACATTTATTCATTATTCTTATCACAAGAGGATTACCCAGGAGCAACATTCTTACCAACTAAAGACGACCAAGAAGCATTATGGGAGAACTTATCAATCATTGATGCCTTCTCTATTGGTTTAGTTCCATCACAATTAGCCAAATTTTTGAACAAACCAATCTCTGCAGGTTTAGGTATCAGTGATGCATTACCATTATTGTTCCAAGCAATCAATGACGGACGTTTAACTGTTGGAGATTTGATTGATAAATTGCATACAAAACCAGTTGAAATTTTCAACTTACCAGAACAAGAATCCATTGTTGAATTAGACTTGGATAGATTAGTTTCAACCTTAACTTTCACCAAATTGTTCTCACCATTTGAAGGTAAACTCAAAGGTGGTGTTGAGAGAGTTCTGTTCCATGACCAAACTGTTTGTTTGGAAGGTAAATTGATTACCAACGAAGCATTTGGTACTGATAGTGCAGTACACAGAAAGAGGTTATCATCAGTTGCACAAGGAGCAACTTTTGCGGCAGCAGTGACTGAAAGTGCATTAAACCAATCACCAGTTGTGAGAAAGGCTAGATTCTCGTTCTCAGCTGAGCAAGCAGCAGCAGTTTCCGCCAACACTTCAGTGTTTGAGGAAATTCCACCAACTGAATATGAAAGTAAAGGAGTGGAATTGGTTTCATCCAAACCTCCAACCGAATTATCAGCACCAGGAGCAATTGCAACTTACATTCGTGGTAACAATCCATTCTTACGTCACTCCATCTTGTCAGTTAACCAAATCTCAAGAGGTGACTTACACAGATTATTTGCAGTTGCACAAGAAATGAGACTAGCAGTTGAAAGAGTTGGAGTTTTGGACATCTTGAAAGGACGTTTATTAACCACCATGTTCTACGAGCCATCAACCAGAACTCAGACCTCGTTTGACGCAGCAATGCAAAGATTAGGTGGTAGAACAATTCCAGTTCCAATCAGCGCCTCTTCAGTTAAAAAAGGTGAGACATTGCAAGATACAGTGCGTTCATTGGCAAGCTATGCGGATGCCATTGTGTTGAGACACCCAGACGAGGAAAGTGCACACATTGCAGCTAAATTCTCGCCAGTTCCAATTATCAACGGAGGTAATGGATCCAGAGAACATCCAACTCAGGCATTCTTAGACTTGTTCACCATCCGTGAAGAGCTGGGAACTGTTAACGGAATCACAATCACATTCATGGGAGACTTGAAATACGGTAGACCAGTGCATTCATTATGTAAACTGCTAAGACACTACCAAGTCCGTATCAACTTAGTGTCACCAAAAGAGCTAAGATTACCAGAGTCCATTCGTGAAGAGTTGATCAAGAACAACTCACTGGGCATTGAAAGCGAAGAGTTGACACCAGAGATCTTGTCACACTCTGATATCTTGTACTGCACAAGAATCCAACAGGAAAGATTCTCAAACCAAGCAGACTACGAAAGATTGAAAGATTCTTACGTTGTTGACAACAAAGTGTTGGCCAACGCTAAGAAACACATGGCAGTTATGCATCCACTGCCTCGTGTCAATGAAATCTTGGAAGAAGTTGATTTCGACCAAAGAGCTGCATACTTCAGACAAATGAGATACGGATTGTTTGTTCGTATGGCTCTATTAGCCATGGTTATTGGAGTTGACTTTTAAGTTTGAGCCTGGGCCTGGTCAGTCCAATGGTTTAGCAAGGTGACTGGAGACCACCTTGCTCGATTGGCGATCACTCATCAGCTTCAAAATGAAAGTTAAACTTGCAAAAAAGTTTATTGTTTAGATATTTTATTTTCTTACTATTTAGAAGTAGCACATAACGATACTCGACAATTCGACACTGTAAGAAGGAAGTGATTTATTTCATTTTTTTACGTGTTTGTTCTGTATTTTATGTGTTATTTGTGTTTATGTTTTGTGTTTTATTAGGGTTTGGTTAGGGTTATTAGGGTTATATTAGGGCTGGCATTAGGTTATGTTAGGGTTATGCTAGGGCTGGCATTAGGGTTATATTAGGGTTAATATACAATGATTAGTCTCACAAGTAGCTGTGCTGGTTCGCAGGGTGCGCATTCTCGTTGGCCTGGATCAGGGTGCTGGTAAGGGCTGGCATTAGGGTTATATTAGGGTTAATATGATTAGTCTCACAAGTAGCTGTGCTGGTTCGCAGGATGCGCGTGCTCGTTGGCCTGGATCAGGGCCCTGGCAATCTCCATCTCACCAGACTGCACCTGCTGGTCGAACGCTGAGACGTCCGGGTCAATATTGCTGTTGTCAGCGTCATCAGCATCCTCCTCCTCTTCCACCTCTTCTGCCTCGTCTTCATTATCATCGTCGTCCTCGTCCTCTTCAAACTCCACGTCGTCCTCATCGTCGTCGTCGCTCGTCTGCTCGTCGTGTCGGCTGTGCACAGACATTTCTGGGATCTGTGGCGTTAGGTAATCGGTTCGGTACGACTGCTGCTGTACCTGCTGCTGTACCTGCTGGTGTTGGTGCTGCTGCAGCTGCACGCTATCCAGCAGCCCGGCACTCAGGCTGGACAGCTCCTCGCTCATCGCGTGCTCGTGGTGGGGCTCCATACCCAGTGGGGAGGAGTCCTTCTTCTGTCTTTTTGCCAGGGCCTTGGACGGGTCCCTGCAGTCTGCGCAGTTCCTTATAGCCTCGGCCACCGTGCTCTTGATGCCGATCCAGTAGTACCGTGCTGTGATGAGCGAGGTGGTCTTGTTGATGCCTCCGTGGTTGATGACATGGAAGTCTGTGCACAGCTGTAACTGCTTGATAGGATCGCTGATCACCTCGCGCCCCTTCAGCGTCAGCTTGCCGTCCGTCAGCCGGTAGTGGGCGGCGCTCGACCGCAGCCTGGACTTGGCCTGGCGGTCCGCCATCGGTGGGTACCTGCCCGTCTCCAAGTAGTACTTGATTTTATCGAATCTGTGCGAGCCCGAGTTGCCAATGTCGTGCTTGTGCACCAGCTCCTTGGAGTATATGATGGCGTCGACGGCGGTGTCGTGCTCCTTCAGGATGCCTGCGGCTTTGAGCCTGCCCGCTCGGCGGAAGTTGAGCGCCTCTAAGATGCATCTTATGCCGACGTTGGTTTCAAACACCAGGTCGAACACGGTGGTGGTGTACCCAAGGCGAGGTGCCCAGTCCAGGTAGCACTCGACCAGCGTTCTGCCTATGCCCTTGCCCCGGATCCCAGCGTTCACCAGGAACGCCCCGGTGCAGATATGTGAAGATCTGCCTGGGTACTTGGCCTTGATGAAAAAACTCCCCAGGCACTCCTTTTCCCACTGGCGCTGCGTGTCCAGGCTGGGCTCGTTCCCCAGCACCATCACCGCACTGAACGAGCTGAACCAGTAGCCCTTGAAGTCGCCCACCGTCAGGTTCTCGAAAAATGGAAACGTATCACCTCGGTCGATTTCCATGTTGAACTCGTCCGTCAGGAACTCCAGCAGCCCGGGCGGCATCTGGTGCAGGCTGTGGATCGGGTATATCGTCGCAGTGGTCTCCCCGTCCTTCAGCAGCACCGTGTATGGCGGTATCAAAGGGTGCGAGTCTGTGTCTGTGTAATCTGCCATTTGGTGGGTGCTGCGCGCTTCTGATGCGTCCTGCTTGCTTGGTTTCCTCTGCCAGCTCTCCTCTGTTCCCTCTGGCTCCCACACTGCAACCTAACACTGCAGTCAAACACGTCCTGTCGCGTAGTTACAGATTTCAAGCGTGTTTGGCTGCTGGTTTATTTTACTTAGTGCTTTTGTGTATGGTTGTAGACTGCCTAATCGGGAAGTGAAAGTGTGTCTCTCCCCAGTCTTCCATTGAGAAAAGCACAATACCAGCGACTGATAGGTGCATTGCAGCTGTGCCTGTGCGGTCAATTACTGATCCAGCAGGAGGGCCTCTCGTAAGTTCAGGCAAAGAATGAGTCTCTAGAAAGGAGCCTGTACTTCTGATGCTGGCAAAGTGTATTTGCAGTACCGTATCGCTAACACCAGTGGACTGAAGTAGCTTACTATTCATTGTAGCAAACTGTATGACTAACACTTAGTGGACTGAAGTAGCTTACTATTCATTGTAGCAAGCTGTACCACTAACACTCAGTGTATTGAAGTAGCTTACTATTCATTGTAGCAAGCTGTATGACTAACACTTAATGGACTGAAGTAGCTTACTATTCATTGTAGCAAGCTGTACCACTAACACTCAGTGTATTGAAGTAGCTTACTATTCATTGTAGCAAGCTGTATGACTAACACTTAATGGACTGAAGTAGCTTACTATTCATTGTAGCAAGCTGTACCACTAACACTCAGTGTATTGAAGTAGCTTACTATTCATTGTAGCAAGCTGTATGACTAACACTTAATGGACTGAAGTAGCTTACTATTCATTGTAGCAAGCTGTACCACTAACACTCAGTGTATTGAAGTAGCTTACTATTCATTGTAGCAAACTGTATCTCAGTACTGACCATAAAGGTTGTATACATGCAGTAATCCAGTTAAAACCAGCTATGGTTCACTGAGTATCAGCATTAATCAAGCAAGTCGATATACCATTATGTGTATTACCCATAATTGATGGAGTCTGCTGATTGTATATCTTGATTGCTGGTGAACTTTGAGTGAGTATATCAAACTCTCACTTTAGGCATAGATGACTGATACCTTTATTTGCGGGTGTTTGGGAATGATATTGTTATCATTGTACAGAGTTCTACCTTACAATGTACATTTGCAGTTGTACGCTCTACTTTACAATATGTACCTACAACAATTGACCATCTACCTTACGATATGTACCTACAACAATTGACCATCTCTACCTTACGATATGTACATGTAGAATAACAATAGTAATCCATCTAAAGTCCACCTCTCAATAAATAGTACATAATTGCTGTGACTGCTGTGCGCATTTTACAATAGTGAAACAACTGTATAATAGCAAGTACCGTGCAGTAGTGATGCAGCAACTGTAGAATAGTACTGTTAGTGTTGTTAGCAGAATACTCAGATAGGTACACTACGATATCCAAAATACTACGGTAGGCAAAATAACTAGGACAAGTAGAGTACTACTATAAGCTGATTGACTACAATAAGCTGAGTGACTACAGTAAGCTGAGTGACTACAATATATCTGATTCACTAAAACTAGTGCACAATAACTGTGACATGAAATAGCTGTACAATAAGCGTAAAGTATATGTAACTGTAGGTTCACTTCAATAACTACAACAACCGTATTTGCAGTAACTGTGCAATAGTCGAGCCATACCTGTGTACAATACCTCACAATAACTCTCCAACTACTGGACCATACTACAAATACAATAAGCGTACGGCATAAACGTTATCCACTACAAAACAACAGCTGTAGAATAATTGTTTGCCCACTACAATAGCAACTGCTGTACAGAAAACCACAACTGTGATACTATGACTGTACAGCAATTGCATGTCGTGCAACTGTGTAAATTACTTTATAACTGCAGAGTTCTAGAGCTATACGACTGTATATCTGTACAACTATAAACCTTTAAAGCTGTACAACTGTGCTGGGGTGTGTGAAATTGGGCCGTGGACAAAACTGGAGGTGTAAAGCCAATGATTGTTTGCCTCAGTAACGAGTAGTACGGACAGCAGTGGAATGGATAAAACACCTCTATAGATATTGCTGTGGTGCTGAGTAAAAGCGTAGGTCACCAAAGCCACTGGAACACCTAGATAGCAGCAGGTTACTGCATTGCCACTATTAGCAGGGTAGGATGTTGTTCAGTTTCTTATCAATGCTTTTGGAAACGGCAAAAGAGTCTGTGCCACTAGTCGTTGGCTGTGCACCAGATTAAGAATGTTTACTAGTGAATAAAGAGACAAAGGCCTCACTGGCAAGTGGTAAGTGCAAGCCAGTAGGGCTACTAACCTTCATCACCACACTACCATATAACCTTGGATCGTCTAATGGTGTAACTGTGATTACTTGATAACTAGTCATGTGAGTGTCAGTTACTCTTCATCTTACTGTTTGTACACTGCTCCCTACACGAATCCAGCCTGGAAAGGGTGGTATACTCATCTAATATCTAGTCCGCACTGTGGTACTCGTCCACGTTCAGAATGTACTCGTAAATAAACGCAATGGTGGACAGGTGCCCGTCAAACTCGAACCTCTCGTTTATGGCGTGCGCGTTGCTGGAGTACGGGTCCGTGTACGCAGCAATGAATCTGTACGCATAGTCGGTTAGCGGAATGTACCGTGAGGTGTCGGTGTACGCGCCAATGAAGCTTGGGACTACCGCAACAGTGGTATTGGACTCGGCAAACACCAGGTCGTCAAACACGTGCTTGATGGTGGACGCAAACACGTCCCAGGTCTTGCCCTCGGTTTTGGAGATCATTGGCGGGTCCAGTGGCTGCACAGCGTACACTTTGAAGCTGCCCTGAGAGCCCTGGACCAGCTGCGTGTCCTCGTACTCGACGCCCAGGTCGTTCTTTCTCGCAATAACCTCCACGTACTTGAGCACGTTGTCAATAACGTCCTGGGCCGTGAGCTCGAGCGAGATACGGTGGTTGATTCCCAGCGTGGTCACCTCGGGCAGCGCATTGATCTTGACACCGCCATTGATCACGTCAATGGCCTGGCTCGTGCGGATCAGGTACTTGGTCAGCTTCATCGTCTTGAGTAGCTCCACCACCCTGGCCCTGGCTTTGGCATCGTACTTGGCCATGATGAAATCCTGCTTCACGTCCTCGTCCAGGTCCACTGCCGTCTCGCCCACCGTTCTGAGGTAGTCCAGCAGCGGGTTGTCGTCGGTCAGCACCGTCTCGTACGGGTTCGCCTCGATCAGTGCCGCTAGCGAGCCCATAATCCCAATTCCGGTGTGGTCTGGCGGAATCGACGAGTGGCCCCCGGCAACCCGCAGCTCGATGTACACATCGCAGTAGCCCTTCTCGCCCACATTTGGGCTGGCAATCACACTGCCGTACGAGTCCATGGCTCCACCGCCTTCGTCAACAGATGCGTAGAACGATTTCTGCCCGTATCTGTCCTGCAGCAGCTTGCTCATCGTCACCGCACCGTCGTATCTCCCAATAGCCTCCTCGTCGTAGCCTGCAGCGTAAATTATGGTTCTCTTAGGCTTGAACCCGTCCTTGATCAGCTCCTCGAACGCCTCAAACGTCCCCACCAGCGAGTTTTTGGTGTCTGAGGCTCCTCTGGCATAGACGTACTTCCCATCATAGTGTGCTTCAAACGGTGGGTATTTCCACAGATGCAGCGTGTTCTCGTCCACTGGCACCACGTCCTGGTGCGCAAGAAACAGCAGCGGCTTCAGCGAAGGGTCAGAGCCCTGCCAGGTCAGCAGGTAGCCCAGCTTATTGATTTTCTCCAGCTTCATAGTCTTGTGAACCAGCGGGAAAGTCTTTTCCCAGTACTTGTGGAGCTCCAGAAATGGCTCCCAGCCTTCCAGGGAGTCCTGGGGCTTTGGGCTGGAGTCAAACACCTGTGTTGGGATCCTCAATGCGCCCTGGTAAGTCTCCAGTGACTTTTTTTTAAATTCCGGATCGTTCATTATATGGTCCACTTTGGAGCTCGATGGCGACAGGGGCTTGATTGAAGCGTAAGGGTTTGCTGGCAGCTTAAACTTCGAGCGTGAGCACATGCCCATCCTGTTGGTGAGAAGCAGCAAGCACCCAGCTAAGTTGATAAGAATCAGTGCCCGCCAGAACTTGTTTGAGAATGTCTTCTTCGAGCAGTTCGCGTGCCCAATCAATCCGTGTTTTTCGTTCATTCTGACTAGAACTCCTAACACACAACACTCTAAGAAATGGTGGAGTAAAAACAAAATAATTGCAGCAAAATGTATCAGTTAAATACCAAACTTCTGCTTATCGCCAAATTTCCCTTTTCGGACCAAAAATCTTGATTATGTAATTCCTGACTTCTTTCTTTGGGTTTGTGCTGCTTGGGATGTCCAATTTCTGACTTCTTCTTATCTAAAGTGGGTGATAAAGTAAACCGTCGTCTTTCCGTCGTCTTTCCGTCTTCTTTTGTGTCTAAATAGCCCAGTGTACACAGTACTTTGGGACGTTTGGAAAGAGTAAGCCTGTTGAAAATCAACCTGCAGAGAACACCAATTGTTGGAGGTAAAACACTGCTAAAATGGTGCTAGTGGGAGCAGCGCAAATGTGCTCCACCACATGCCTGAAAACCAATGGGCAGCTGGCTGTCAAGCTGATTGAGATGGCAATTGAGAGAAATATCAAAATCCTCTTTTTCCCAGAGGCTGCTGACTACCTATCCAGGGATGCGAGCCACTCAAAGAGCATTTGTCAGACCCTTGAGGATTCTGAGTTTTTGAACCCCATCAGAAGCAAGCTAGCGGACCTGAACAGTAAGGGCATCGAGCTGTTTGTCAATGTTGGTGTCCATGAGCCCTGTGGGCCTGAGGAAAAGGATGAAAGAATCAAAAACGTGAGCATTTGGATCAACAACAAGGGAGAAATCGAGCAAAAGTACACAAAGCTGCACCTGTATGATGTCAATTTGCCAAACAACAAAGTCCGAGAAAGCGACTCGATCAAGCCTGGGACTGAGGTCCTGAGTCCCTTTGCGACTCCAGCGGGGAGACTAGGTCTTGGTATCTGTTACGACCTGAGGTTCCCGGAACTGAGTCTCAAATTGAGGTCGCTGGGGGCGGAAATCCTGTCATTTCCTAGCGCCTTCATGATGAGAACCGGGGCTGCGCACTGGGAAACTCTGGGCAAGTCCCGGGCCATCGACTCGCAGTGCTATGTGGTGATGTCTGCGCAGTCTGGAAAGCATCCAGAAACTACCAGAGAGAGCTACGGGCACTCCATGATCATTGACCCATGGGGCACAGTCATTGCAAAGTGCTCTGACATCAAGCCTGGAAACCTGGAGATCTGCAGCGCAGACATCGACCTGGACTTGTTGCAGAAGGTTCGCGAGACTTTGCCGCTCGAGTCCCAAAGAAGAAGAGACGTGTTCTAGGACTCGGTGCAGACTATTACGACGAGACCTAACAAGCCAGGCCTAGAACCTCAGACCTAGATCCAGACCTGTGGTTAAAATGGAGACCTGGCCTGTGGTTAAAGAGGGATTACGTAACACAGTCCCTATATAAAAAGTGTATAAATTGCAATTTCAGGTTAATTGATAGACTAGCAAGAGTAAAAGATGTTTAGAACCCTGCAAAATGCCCCAAGAACTATCTCGCTGTTTGGCAAATCGTCCAAACTGATGGAGAGCCTGCAAAAGTACCAGCTGCAGCACGAAAACAAGATTGAGATTGACGACAAGTTTGACCTACCAAACTATGACCAGATGCAAATAATCAACAAGTTCCCATCTGTGTCTAACAACTACAACAACGAGTTCATCTACAAGAAGGTTTTCCCACTGTTCAATAGGGAGCAGTTTGTTGACGAGAAAACGTACGACCTGATAGTCAGCGATACCGTGGAAATAAAAAAGCACTTTAAACCCCCAATTATAGTGGACTGGGAGCACAAACTGCTTGCCAACGACAGAGCCTCGTTGGAGCAGCTGCTGTACAATGAAGTCGAGTAGGCAGAATATATTTCATTTTCATGAGTAGCCCATTCTTTTAACTACGTACTGCTGCGCAATCAGCCCGAAGGACAGCGACAGGCCGTCGTCGATCCAGCTCTTGACCCACTCGGCAGGATTCACCTCGTCGTCCTGGTCTGCCTGGGCCTCCTCTTCGCCAGTCTCCTTGCTGTTCTCGATCCACTTGGCCCACTGCAGTGGGAAAGACTGCGATCTCGTCATTATTTCGATATTGTGGGTTGTGTCCCTCAGCAGAATCGTGAAGTTGAATGAGTTAGCAGCGTTGTTGTCGATCAGCGGAGATTCTGAGTGGTTGACCGGGTTGATTGGCAAGATGGACAGGTAGATAATCGACTGCTTGTCGTCTTGGTCCTCCTGGGTGGCTTCTTTGCTCTCACTGGCGTCTGATTTGATCAGGTTCTCGATATTCTCTCTGATCAGCTTGTCGCCGTCAATCAGCTTGCCGTTGAACAGGTTCAGTTTCAGGTTCTGCTGGTTCTTGGAGATGCTTTCGTTGTGGATTTGGATTTTGATGTCGCCTTCAACCTGGTCCAGAACCTTATTGAAGTTCTTGAGAATCAGGTCGTGCAGGTTGTCAAACTTCTCGAGGTCGTGGTTCAGCTTGATCAGCAGGATTTCGTCGGTCTTGATGATCGAGTTGAAAACCTGTGTGAACAGGTTGATTGCTCCCTTGGTGGTTTCCTTTTCGATCTGTGTGAGGTTCTTGAGTCTTTTCTGCGCTTCTTCGATCGAGATGTTGTTTTCCTTAGCGATTCTTGTCGCCTCGTCTGCTGCTTTCTGTTTCAGCTGGGTTGCCTGCTCTGCTGTTTTGCTCCAGATCGAATTGACTGCTGCAGAGCCTGAGCTGGACCACCAGTTCGAGAACGATGTTATTGGGTCTAGGACCTCAGGCTCAGGCGCTGCTTCTGAGCCCTTGGACTCGGCCTTGGTCTCTGTTTCAGTCTTGTCAGTCTTGTCGGTCTTTTCAGTCTTTTCAGTCTTGTCAATTTTTTCAGTCTCCTTAGTCTTAGTCTCATTCTTAGTCTCATTCTTAGTCTCATTCTTAGTCTCCTTATTAGTCTCCTTCTTAACCTCCTTGGTCTTAGCCTCCTTCTTAGCCTCCTCCCCAGTCTTGCCCTTCTTCTCGTCAATCTCAGCTAAAAAGTTCAGAATCTCCTCGTCGTTCGAGCTTTTGGCTCCCCCATTTTTATCCTCTGGCAGGGAGTTGAGGAATTCCAGCACGTCTTCGGCCTCTGTGGACTTTTTACTCATTTTCTGATCTTTGTTATAATTAAAACGTAAACAAAAAAATTAATGGAAAAACAAAAACTCAGTCCATAAATACCCAAAATTGTTCACTGAACACAAACCAACATGGCTGGTGACGGAAAGGACGCTGGCAAACTTCTCCAGATCAAAGAGATTACTTTAAAAGATGGAACAAAGGCATTCATTCATCCAGTGAGCTCTCCTGATGAAGTCCCACTCTCCCTGCTTCAGTTTCTCCATGCTTTGTTCAACAGAGAGATCTTAAAGGGCGATACCTACCCCCATTTGCAGCAACTTTCCTTTCAGGAGTTTAAGGACTACTGGTTCAGTCACTTTGTAGTGCTCATTCTGACGGTGAATCTCAGCGATTTGACTGGTTCATCTGAGCTGGACAACATCAATTGGGACGAACGCTTCCTGGGAACTAACTATATAAAGCCCAACTACATAGGACGCTGCTCGCATATCTGTAACTCAGGGTTCCTGGTGAACTTCAGCCACAGAAACAAAGGAGTTGGCAGACAATTGGCACTCAACTACCTAGAGTGGGCACCTCAGTTGGGCTACACTTACTCAGTTTTCAACTTGGTTTTCGAAACAAATGTGGCGAGCGTCAAGTTATGGGACAGTTTGGACTTCCAGCGCATCGGGTATGTCCCTGAGGCTGGTGAACTAAACGGGTTTGATAAGAAGATTGGGGCCATTATATTCGGCAAGAAGCTAACCGCCACTTAAATACAATACACACATCTATAATTGCGAAAATTCATATCTATATTTGCGAAAATTGATTTTTGCGATAACAATTTTTTGCAATGTAAAAATTTTGCGAGAAATTACTTTTTGACATAAAAAAAGCAAAATTAATTTTCTCCTTTAAATAAAAGATAAACTATTTAAGAGGTTGAAACAGACGAAAAGACAAGCGCAACAACACCCAAAAATGACGAAGGAAGCCCAGAAACTCATTGAAATGTCCAAAAGCGCAAAACACCTGAAAAACTACTCGCTGGTTCAGCTGTTTTACAGCACTTTCCTGGCTAATTTCACTTTCTTCAACAACTCAGTTGAGTTTCTGTCAAAGAACGCCCTGGCCTTCAAAACAGAGTTCATTGACAAGTATCTATCAGTCCTCAATGTTGTTCTGGCACTGTTTGACGACAATTTGGACTTTCTTTTGACCAAATTCGATGAGGGCGTCAAGTACACATCAAACCTGGTAGCCAAGTTCAAGCCTATTTTAGCCCAGTATGCTGAAGCTGGCCTCAAGCCAGTCAACTCTGTGCTGGCCAAGTACTCGAAATACGAGCCGGAGCACGCAGAGCAGAGCGAGCTGGCGAAGTTCAGCGCTATCTTAGCTCATTTTTACAGCAGCTTGAAAATTGTGCCAAACCACATCAAGTCAACCTACTCGAGCGAGGCTGAGAAGCACGACAAAAACACGCTCAAGTCGGTTGGCAGCACTGCCAAGATCCTGAAGAACGAGCTGCTCAGCGCCACCACCACGTCCGTCTCGACGGCAACAGCAGACGCCACGGCCACCTCGACCTCGTCCGGAACTGCGGCCGCCCACCCAGTTCCGGTAGCTCACTAAGCGCTGAGTCAGCGTACTTGTTCGATTAGCGATTTATTATGTAATCGCGCTGCCGGCAGTTTGCGCAGTGCGCGAGGTGTTGGTGCTGGTTCCCGTGCGCTGGGTGGTGGCCCCGCGTACCTTTTTATACTTTATCCCATTCTGTGCTGCTCTACACCGCAGGTATGTAGCTTACCAGTAAATTTTGCTTACACCTGGCTGCCCTACACCGCAAGACGTAGACTATCAGTATACTCAGCTCTGCCTACATCTGGCTGCTCTACACCGCAGTACACAGACTATCAGTATACTCAGCTCTGCCTACATCTGGCTGCTCTACACCGCAGTACACAGACTATCAGTGAAATAACAAAATATACTCAGCTTTGCTTACATTCTGGAGGCTGCTGTTTAGGCTCTCCGTCCGCTTCGTCGTCGTCCTCGTCCTCATCGTCGTCTTCCTCCTCCTCGTCTTCGTCCTCGTCCTCGTCCTCTTCTTCCTCGTCGTCAAACTCGTCCTCCTCGTACCCTTCGTAGTCCACCGCAACACCGGTGAACCAGTCAATGGCTCTAGGAATCAGCTTGTCCTTGATCTCCTCACCAATCTGGTAGTCCAGGGCCAGTCTCTGCTCGAGCTCCTCCTGGTCCTCTTCCTCCAGCTCGTCCTCGTCGGCTGCCTCGCCTTCTTGGGCACCGTTGCCGGCATTAGGCACCTTTGGTGGGTCAAAGAAGTTGAAGAACGACTCGACAGGCGTCAGCTTCTCGATGGTACGCACCTGCTTGGTGTTCTTGTTTCTCTGCTTTCTTCTCTCCACCACCACGGTGACGTTCAGGTCCGCAGACTTCCACTTGATCTCGTCTCCCTCCGCAAAATCGTAGATAAAGTCCCCAGAGTACCCCAGCTCCTCCTGGTAGTAGTATGTCTTGGACAGGCTCTTGTTGCTGAAGAACTCGTTCTCCTTGAACTCGAATACCAGTCTGAACCCAGGCTTGTCCAGGTACTCCAGCTTGATATTGGTCAGGTAGCTCAGCACCTCCGAGTCTCTTTCTGTGATGGTTTCTGAGATCGGGTGCAGGTTCTCCAGGGCCGTGAGCCAGAACTGTGGGATGCCCTTGGCCTTTTCCTGGCCCTCCTCGCCCTCGGCTCCAGCCTCCTCGTCCTCTTCCTCGATTTTGTCCTCGTCGTCCTCGCCCTCCAGCTCAGACTCGATCTGCTTGCCCTTGGCAATCTCCTCCGCGGTAGGCTCGACCCTGCCGGAGATGATGTCGCTTCTGTGCTGGTAGATAGGCTCGTACTTGGCCAGGTACTTCTTCTCGAGCTCGAACAGCTCTTTCTGGAACTCGTACTCGAGCTTGATCTGCTGCTCCTGGACTGCTTTCAGCGAGAAGATGCGCTCCTTCACGTCCTTGGTGAGCGACCCGATGTACCCGGAGTCTCTGCCGACCAGGGTGCCCAGCTTGCCCTGGATCATTGAGATGAAGGCTGGATTGGACAGCAGGTTCTTCTTCATCTCGTCCTCCTCGTTGATGGTGGTAGGAATGGCCGCGTTGTTCTTCATGAACGAGTTTGTCACGGATGCTGGCGTGTTCTGTGGCGTAGGTGCCGCTGCTAGCTGCCCGACTTTGCGCTTGATGGGCTCAGACATTGTGCTTTGCTGTTTAGTTGGTTTTACAAGGAGCGAAAAAAATTTATTTTTGCGATCGCTTTGCAGTCTTTTTCGCAAAAATCCCTTTGCAAAAATAAAAAACGTTTCGCAAAATTTATTCGCACTTTGTACTTTTTGGCGTTTCGCAAAATTTATTCGCACTTTGTACTTTTTGGCGTTTCGCGAAAATAAATTTTCATGTTTTCACAATTTGGCATTTCATTTGACACTATTTGGCATTTCGCAAAATTACTCTGCAAAAATCGTTTTGGCATTTTGGCATTTTGACATTTCGCAAAATTCCTTCGCATCATTCGCAAAATTCCTTCGCACCAGTTTTGGCATCTTCACATTTCGCAAAACTCCTCTAAAAATCGTTCTGGCATCGCAAAAATTAAGTCGCAATTTTTCTTAATTCTATTTTTTAGGCGGCGCGCCTGGCGGAGGGCGGATCCACTTCCGGGGAGCCTCTGCCTGCGCCGCTCCACGTTTTCTCCCACCACCCGCTGTAGCTCCGCCAACTGCTGGCAAACCGGGGCCCAAACCGAGTTTCTGCTGGGTAAACCGGCGCCTGCGAGCCTAACCGTGCCACTTCCAGGCCCACAGCGCCGCCCACTGGCCTGCCGCCACGGCCATTGTCCCCCAGTTTCTGCCTCACAAATTATCAAAAAAATCACAAAATCAAAATTAAATTGCATTTCATCACAACAACTCATCAATTAGCTTTATGAACTCGCAAAAGAGCCGTCTTGCGCTGCTGTTCACGCTGTTCTCGCAGCTGAGCGCGCTACCCACAAAGCTGGCTGCCGCAACACACCAAAACTACGCGCGCGAGGCGCCCCATCACGACGAACTCACAACGTCCCAGTACTACTACTACCTGGCCATCTCAGCGTTCCTTGTGCTGGCCGGGGGCGTCTTTGCCGGGCTCACCCTGGGCCTGATGGGCCAGGACGAGGTGTACCTCAAGGTGATTGCGTCCTCCGGCGACCCACACGAGCGTGTCAATGCCAAAAAGGTGCTCAAGCTGATCGACCGCGGCAAGCACTGGGTCCTGGTGACGCTTCTGCTGTCCAATGTCATCACCAACGAGACCCTGCCCATCGTGCTGGACCGCTGCCTGGGCGGCGGGTGGCCTGCAGTCGTCAGTGCCACCGTGTCCATCGTCATCTTTGGCGAGGTGATTCCCCAGTCGGTTTGCGTCAGATACGGCCTGCAGATCGGCGCCTTCTTCACGCCGTTTGTCCTGGCCCTGATGTACATCATGTACCCAGTCGCATACCCAATTGCGTGCCTGCTGGACCGCATCCTGGGCGAGGACCACGGCACCATCTACAAGAAGTCTGGCCTCAAAACTCTGGTTACGCTGCACCACACAATGGGCGTCGAGAGACTCAACAACGACGAGGTGACCATCATTTCGGCAGTGCTGGATCTCAAGGAGAAGATTGTCTACGACATCATGACCCCCATCGACAACGTGTACACGATGAGCTCAGACAAGATTTTGGACGAGCAGTGTGTGGAGGAGATCTTCAATTCTGGCTTCTCGCGGATCCCTATCCACGTACCCAACGAGCCCAGCAACTTCATTGGGATGCTGCTGGTGCGTGTGCTGATCTCGTACGACCCGGAGGACGCCCTGCCCGTCAGCTCGTTCCCTCTGGCGACGCTGCCTGAAACTCCGCCTGACACATCCTGCCTGAACATCCTGAACTACTTCCAGGAGGGCAAGTCCCACATGATCGTGGTGAGCGAGACCCCCGGCGAGAACCACGGCGCGCTGGGGGTGCTGACCCTGGAGGACGTGATCGAGGAGCTCATTGGCGAGGAAATCGTGGACGAGTCCGACGTGTTCATCGACATCCATAAGGCTATAAAGAGAAAGCAGCCGGGCCCGCTGTCCAAGAGACACCTGACGCAGTACCTGCACAACCTGTACACGTCGTCGAACCGCAACTCGCTGGACAAGACCAAGCACGGCGAGGAAGCGGCGCAGCAGTCTCAGTCTCAGTCCCAGTCCCAGTCCCAGTCCCAGTCCCAGAACCCAGGCCAGCAGCACCCAGGCCAGGCCCAGCAGCACTCAGGCCAGGCCCAGCAGGCGTTCATCAACAAGCTGAAGCCAAGCAACCTGGCCTCAGACCCTATCCAGACCGACAACCCGTTCGTCACCATCAAGAGACAGCCGTTGCCTAAAAGAAGCAGCAGATCCACCACCAACTACAGCTACGAGGACGACCACCACGACCACGACGGCCGCACCAGCTTCCACGACAACGCAAGCTCGCACGGCCGCGCCAGTCCCACGTCGCCGCTGTCCAGGTCCAACTCGCCCAACTATGGAGCCATTGGCACCAGCAATAATGCCAGCAGCGGAGGTACGGGAGCCAACGGAAATAGTGGCAACAACACCGACAGCAACAACACCGACAGCAACAACTTCCGCAAGTTCAGGCTGCCATCAGACCCGCGCAACAGCACCGACCTGTCCGAGGTGAGAGGCTCGGTCGTGGGCCAGCTGCTGGAGACAGACGGGTCCATTGACGAGTTCAAGCAGATGTCGCACAGCTACCGTACCGGGGGCATCATCGAGAGCGTGGTGAACGTGCAGGGCGTCAAGAAAACCATTGTGGAGGACCACTCTGGCGACGAGGAGACGGCCGGCTTCCTGGTTGACGACTCGCACCTCGCCCACTGAGGGTCACTGCACTACACAATACTCCCGCCGTGGCCCCATGCCAGGTGGCCCCATGCCAGGTGGCCCACCAGGTGACCCTCGCCATTACTAATGGCCCTGCTGCTTAGTCAAATCGTTCCTCTAAACATCTCAAACGGGTTTTTTGACTCAGCCATCACTAACTAAAATCTATGTAGCTAAAATTTCTCCACTAATTACGACTTTATAGACTGAAAAGCACTGGGAAAATAAACCTGACCTTTTTTGCCAACAGAGCAACGCACCACCAAGCACTGTTTCATTCGAATTGACACCAATGGCCATGACTGATGTCCAGCAAGGAGTCAGCGAATTCGGGGCCCTGTCAATCAGACCCAAAAAACCCGTTTCCAAACGCTCGTTCCTGAGACGAATCTTGGTGCCTAGGTCATCATCATCAGCAGCAGTCTCTGCGAACACCTCCGATGTGTCCGCGTCGTCCACGACCATCACCTCAATTTCCTCGGCCACGTCCACGTCCACTGCGTCCACTGCGCTGACCGTTCCGTCCCCATCGCTATCCCCGAGGGTGTCTGCCAACTCGCTCTACACCATACCGTCGAGCCAGTTTGGTCTGAGTCCCAGTGGGTCTTCTGGGTCTGGGTCTAGACCAGCTGGCGCGGCCCTGTCAACAACGAGTCCCGTCCGGTCTCATGGGTCTCATGGGTCTGGGTCTAGACCAGCCGGCGCCCTGTCACCAACAAGTCCCCTGGGAGGCGGGTCTACGATCCAGACCACCATCCACACACCGTCGCCCCAGCTGCACAGCCGCACACCACCCACACCAGCCCAGCTGCCCCAGCTGCCCCAGCAGCAGTCCCAGCGGCCACACCAGTCCAAGCTGTCACTCAGGCGGTTTTTCAAGCGAAAGTCCCCGTCCGGCGCGTCAGCCGCATCTGCAAGATCTGCCTCGGCTGCGTCTGGGTCTGGGGCCCTGGGCATCAGAAAGCGCAAGTCCAACGAGTCCGTGTCCACGCTGCACTCGCACGAGGAGCTGCTCAGCAAGTACGGCAAGCCCGGCCGGTCCCTGGGAGAGGGCGCAGGCGGCTCGGTCCAGATCCTCGAGAACCAGCACACCGGCGAGCTGTTTGCAATCAAAAAGTTCCGCGCACGCAACGCAGCCAAACAGAACCTCTCCACCTACAAGAAGAAGCTGATGAACGAGTACTCCATTGGCGCCGGGCTCCACCACGAGAACGTGATCCGCACGCTGGACCTGCTCGAGGTGGACGAGTGCTTCTACATAGTGATGGAGTACGCCCCGTACGACTTCTTCTCGCTGGTGATGAATGGGCTCATCTCCAAGCACGAGAACTTCTGCTACTTCAAGCAGCTGGTGCACGGCGTGGCCTACCTGCACTCCAAGGGGCTTGCTCACAGAGACCTCAAGCTGGACAACTGCGTCGTCAACAGCAACCAGATCCTCAAGATCATCGACTTCGGTTCGGCCACGCACTTCCGCTACAGCAGCGACCAGACCCGCGACATCGTCTACTGCCGCGAGGTGGTGGGCTCAGACCCGTACCTGGCGCCCGAGGTGCTCAGTGGCAGCCCGTACAACCCGGCTGCGGCTGACATCTGGTCCGTGGGCATCATCTACTGCTGCATGGTTCTCAGAAGGTTTCCCTGGAAGATCCCCAACGACTCCGACACCTCGTACAAGAACTTCACTGCGGTGCCCGAGGTGGACCCCAGCAACCCTGACCACGTGTCCCGCTCCAAGGGCCCCTACAGGCTGATAAAGCAGCTGCCCCACGGAATAAGGCACTTGATCAGCAAAATGCTGGACACAGACCCGTCCACTCGGGTCTCTGTGGATGCCCTGGTTGCTGATGACTGGTTCAAAGCACTCAGCTACTGCCACTTTGACTCCGAGACTGGCAAGTTTGTCAAGCACTCTGTCCATGACCACCACCTAATCATTGAGGAGCCGTAGACCACCAGACTCAATCGGTTAGGCATGCGGGCATGCAAACCACTCGTCTACTGCGTTCACACCAATTACTTACTTATTGAGGCTGTAGACTCGCCAACACTATACCTATGAAAGTATAACCTACGAAGGCTGTGACTCGCCAACAAAGCACTATACCTATGAAAGTACTACCCACAAAGCCTGTAGATTTGCCAATCACTAGACCTATTAAAAGCTGTTTAGCATCTGGCATGCGTCTATGTACTCGTCTATGTTGACACCAAGTGCCTATCTATTAAAGTTGTTTAGCATCTGGCATGCGTCTATGTACTCCTCTATAGTATTGACACCAAGTGCCTATCTATTAAAGCTGTAGAACATCTGTAAGCATGCTGTATGTCTGTTAAAGCCACCAGCGTGTACAATCCACCATCAGCTGAAGAGCCATGATGCGGCAATACTCTGTAATCTGTTAACACCAGTTGTACTGGGAGAACCTGCTACTCACTGAGAGCGATAGCAATATCCCAAGGCTGTGCTTAAATACCACCTACCTGGTGAAAGTTTTCATTGGGCTGTAAGAGTTAGCTGACCTTCTAAAAGCCTGTCCTGTACGTAGTTGTTAGTTATATTTTATCTAATGCAAAGACGCTGTTCTAGCACTGCAGGGCTTTAACCATTGGTTGGGGTGTAAAAACTACTATCCAGCTATTCCCAAACACACCTATTAACCCTAACTTGTCATTAGTCTGTACCGCATAAGTAACAGCTACCAAGCACTATCACGGTGATATTGTATTGTTTATCATCTATCTTTATCCTGCTCTAACTGCAATAGCTATCTTTTCATTGTCAATTAGTATCTAATTATATTTATTGTGTTATTACTATTTGAGGTCATCACGGGAACTTTACAGCCATAACTAACCTAGGTTTATATAAACTTTCCACTAGCCGTATCTCCTTTGCTCATTCTCAGTTGCTAGTACGGTTAAACTCCAGGCTTAAGTACCAGATTACTATTATAATACAAGATACTCTATACGTCTAATGCAGTGTAGCACACCTACGAAACCTTATTCTTATTAATCTGTAATATTAAAACTATCTACTGTTTGGCATATGTCGAGTCTGTGATTGCCAGGCTACTCCCAAGCGTGGTCAAACAGCATAGAGACCGATTCACCGTTGTGGATTCTTCTGATGGCCTCACTGAGGATCTTGGACACGTCCAGCACCTCCAGTGCGTCACCCAGCTGCTTCAAGTGCTCGTCCTGTGGCACAGAGTTGGTCACAATGATCTTGTCGATGCTGGACTTTAGCACTCTTTTGATGGCATCTCCCGAGAAAATGGCGTGCGTTATGATGGCGTACACCTTGGTGGCACCTTGGTCCTTCAGCAACTTGGCTGCTCTTGTGATGGTGTAGGAGGTATCAACCAGGTCATCGATTAAAATGCACTCTTTGCCTTTAACGTCACCCACCAGCATTGTAGTGGCGAACTTCTTCTTCTCCTCGTCGTCCATCCCGATATTTGTGACGGTTCCAGACGTTGCAGAAGCTGCCGCTGGCAAAGCCGGGGTGGATGCAGTCGAGCCAGGGTTGCTGGACTTGCCGTACGAGCGTCTTTCCTTGTGAATCAGCGCAAAAGACATTCCCAGAGCATCAGCAATGGCTGTGGATCTTTTGGCCCCACCAGCGTCTGGCGACACAATGACCGCGTCCTGGTAGTTGGGGATCTTGGTGGAGATGTAGTGCTGCAGGATAGGCTTGGAGTATAAGTTGTCGACTGGGATATCGAAGAAGCCCTGGAACTGAGCGTCGTGCAGGTCCATGGTGATGATGTGGTCTGCGCCCGCAGTCACCAGCAGGTCTGCAATCAGGGTGCCGCTCTGGGCCACCCACTGCTTGTAGCCTGTGTTGATTAGGGCGTCGCCGGACATGGATTTCTCCGCCACTTTGGGAATTCTGTTACTTTTGGTCTCAAAGTACGACCCAGCCTTTGCAGGTGCCGCCTTTGGCGTGTTTGGCCCGCTCTCCACCTCCTTGGACACCAGTGGGGCACCTTTCTTGGTGTAGGGGACATCAGGCTGTCTGGAATATGGGAATAGTGGTATAACTGCAGTGACTCGCTTAGCACTGGCTGTTTTGCACGCACTCAGCATGATCAGCAGCTCCATAAAGTTGTCGTTCACATGTCCGCACCCACTTTGGATCACAAAAACGTCCTTTTCTCTCACACTCTCATCAACACTCAGTGATGTTTCTCCATTAGAGAACTTGCCAAACTTGGCTTTCCCCAGTTTTGACGAGAGGTTGTGGCATATTTTCGCCGAAAGTTCTGGGTGCGAGTTCCCTGTGAAGATCGCAATGTCGTGCACCATTTCCAGTCCGTCTCGGTATGCGCAAGTGGCAGTTTGGATGGCTTATTGAAACGTTCAGCTTTTTAATTAAAATTTGAATTTTTTTTTTCCTGCTAAAAGCGTTGGAAATAATAAATGATAAGGTAACTGGCGTGTATGGGGTGCGCCACTGTGCACACTAACATGGTGGCAGCATGGTGGTTCTCCTGTGGCAGCTGCAACTCAGAAATCCACCCTGCGCAGCTGGACAACTATATTGCTGTATTGGGTAATTACCGTATTTGGTATTTTAGGAAAACTATATTACTGCATTGGGTAATTACCTCATTGGGCATTTTAGGATCTGAGAGATGATAACTGGTAAAACAACAGGGGGAGGTGCACTGCCATCATCCTGCGCGGTTGCAGCGTGGTGCTATTCCTGTGGCTGGCTGCAGGCCAACAGTTATCCTGCACAGCTGGACAACTATATTACTGTATTGGGTAATTACCTCATTGGGCATTTTGAGATTTAGCAGGTAGTGAATGGTGAAGGACAGGTCAAGGTGCACAGCCCTCCATGCTGCGCAGGCTGCAATGAGGTGCTGTCTTCGGCAGCTGCCAACCAACAGTTTACCGTGCACGCTGGATACAGAGTTCCCGTATTAGGCAACTACCGCATTGGGACATTTTACAGGTTCAGGTAGTGGCCCCCGGTGCCCCAGCGTGGTGCAGGCAGGCCTGGCTCGGCAGTATGGTGGTGCCAGGCCCCAGGTGGGTGTGCTGGTGTGCCGAAAGCTGCGCCTTTCCCGGACCTCATCGCCATTTTGTCATTGTTTTGATTTTTCACTCACAGCACTAAAATCGGCACTTTCTGCCTCACTCAGCAAACAGCCTCCAGCACACACCACCAGCTCATGATCAACGCGATATTCATATTCAACCAGAAAGGAGACGTCCTGGTGTGCAAGCTGTGCAAAGATGGCGTGAAAAGGAGCGTGGGGGACGTGTTCAGGATCCAGGTGATCTCGAACTTGGACTTGCGGTCGTCTTTGCTGACGCTGGGGTCCACGACGTTCCTGCACATCAAGCACGACGACCTGTGGATTGTGGCAGTGACCAGGTCCAACACGGATGCGGCCGTGATCTTTGAGTTCCTGTACAAATTCAAGAACCTGCTGCTGAGTTTCTTCCATACTCTGAACGAAGAGATCATCAAAGACGAGTTCCAGACGATCTACGACATCCTGGACGAGGTGCTGGAGTTCGGGTACCCGCAGTCGATGGACTACAACGTGCTCAAGTCGGTGATCTCGACGAACAACAGCTACAACAGCAGCTTTAACGGCACGTTCAATACCGGCAGCAGCAGCAGCAGCCACAAAAAGAGCCAGAACGAGGACGTGGTGCTGACCAACACGCCGTGGCGCAAGAGCGGGATCAAGTACAAGAAGAACGAGCTGTTCATCAACGTTAACGAGAAGATTAACGTGCTGATCTCGAAAGACGGCAACATCATCAAGTCGTACATTGACGGGTTCATCAACATGCGGTCGCAGCTGAGCGGGTTCCCGCAGTGCGAGATCGGGCTGAACGACTCGCTGTCGACCAACGACACGAACCGTGGGTTCCTGGACGAGTACGACGTGAAGAACCCCAAGGCGATTCCCAATGCAGCCACGGGCAGCGTGATCCTGGAGGACTGCAAGTTCCACCAGTGCGTGGAGCTCAACCGGTTCGACTCGGACAGGATCATCAGGTTCGTGCCCCCGGACGGCGAGTTCGAGCTCATGCGGTACCGCAACACAGACAACTTGAACCTGCCGTTCAAGCTGACGGTGCTGAGCTCCAAGGAGAACAGCAGCCTGCGGATCAACCTCAAGAGCCTGTTCCCGGCCAAGCTGAACGCCACCAGCGTGGTGATCAAGGTGCCCCTGGCCAGCAACGTGATAGGCGTCGAGTTCGAGAAGTCGGGCGGGAAGAGCGTCTTTGCCACCCAGGACCGCTGCATCTACTGGAAGTTCAGCAAGTTCCAGGGCCTAACGGAGCACTCGCTCAACTGCGAGCTGCAGGTGTCGTCGGCGGCAGCCAGCGCGGGCTCTGCGGGGCTGCCCATCACCATGGACTTTGAGCTGCTCATGTTCAGCGCCTCGGGCCTGGTCATCAGGTACCTCAAGGTGTACGAGAAGACCAACTACTCCACCGTCAAGTGGGTCAAGTACATCTGCCAGGCCGGCTCCTACGAGTTCCGGTACTAAGCCTAAGGGTCTGGTTCCACCGTCCCACCGTCCCACCGTCTGGTCCCACCGTCCCACCGTATGGTACCATCTGTCTAGCCTGGCCTAGCCTTACCCGTCTGGTGTGCACACCGTCTGCTGGGCCACAGTGAGCTGCGCTGGGACCTCTGTAGCTCCAGGGACAGCTGCAGTGCATCCTGTCAGAGTGTACGCATTGAGCCGTATGCTCACAGTGCAATACAGTAAGCTGTATGACAGTGCAATACAGTAAGCTGTATGCTCACAGTGCAATACAGTAAGCTGTATGCTCACAGTGCAATACAGTAAGCTGTATGCTCACAGTGCACTACAGCACGATCAAGCCTATAGTGTATATAAGACAATACCACCGTTTGTGGTCAAGTAGTGAGCCAGATTGTAACTACACGCTGCACACCCTGCACTGCCCAGCAGCCAGGGAGCCACAGCTTCTACCAGATCACTACAGGCCACTAGGCCAGGCTGGGTAGCACAGGCACCAGCAAAACTGGCTGGGCTGACTCCCATACTTAAGAAAATATCTACGTTTTTATTTTTATTTAACCATTTATAAACAGCACAGCACAAAAAACAGGTGCTGGCGGTCGCAAACGATGGGTAAAATAGCAATTGGGGTGTGTGCCGGGGTGCTGTCGTCGGCATTGCAGTCGCTGGGGCTCGCACTACAGAGAAAATCGCACATTCTGACGCAGAATGCAGAGAAATCAACCAACTACAGAAAGCTGCTGTGGCGAGCTGGGTTCCTGCTGTTCATCGCTGCCAACGTGTTTGGCTCGTCCATCCAGATCACAACACTGCCCATCATTGTGCTGAGCCCGCTGCAGAGCGTGGGGCTCGTGTTCAACTCGGTGTGCTCTGCGCTGCTGCTCAATGAGGTGTTCAACCGCAATTCTGTCGCTGGCACGCTGCTTATAGGCGTTGGCGCCTTCCTCATAGCGTACTGCGGGGGCTCTGCGGACTCGGCTGGCGGCAGCAGGTCGCTTGACGAGCTGTTTGTCCTGCTTATAAGGCGGCAGTTTGTCGTTTGGATCCTGGCGGTGGAAGCGTTGCTACTGGCCGTGACGGCGGTTCTCCTGCTGTCCAGCAGCCACAAGACCCGCCTGGCGTGCTCCACCTTCTACCGGGGGATCCTGTTTGGCGTGCTCAGCGGCACGCTATCCTCGCAGGGACTTTTACTGGCGAAATCATTCATTGAGATCATTCTGAACGGGCTTCTCGTTAAGAAGCAGTTCAGCAGCCTCAAGCACTTCAAGTTCGGCATTGCCGTCATTCTGATTACATTCCTGCTGATTACGGGGGTCCAGCTCATCTGCCTGAACTGCGGACTCAAGCACACCTCCACCACCATTCTGTACCCGTTTATCTTTTGCGTCTACAACATCAACAACATCCTGAACGGGCTGATATTCTACAACGACGAGACCAAGACCGCCACAGAGGTCTCCGTTATAGTCCTGGGGACGGTGCTGGTGCTGGCGGGGGTGTTTATACTGAGCCTGAAGCACGACGAAATATCGCTAAACAGTTTTGCCGATGCTGTGAGCTACAGCGATGAGGTTAACTACAGCGACGAGCTGGACTACGACCACCCGCACAGCAGCAGCAACATCGACAACGACGAGGAGTACGTGTCGTTCAAGCCACCGCCAAACGACACCGAGCAGGCTCCGTTCAAGTACGGCTCCATCATCATGACACATTCCAACAGCCACAACCACAGAATCTCCCCAAAGAGAAAGAGGGTTCTGTCGTACGAGCAGAGCGAGCTGCTGAGCCAGCTGGAGTCTGTGTGATTGACTTCAACAGGTATCCAGTGATGACACAGACCTTCAATGGAAAAATTAGCAAAGAATTAAGCTCGCATGATTAATCCCCTAGCTCCTTATGGTGGAATTTGGTATGGATACAGATCTGATCAAGATAATCATTACTTAAAACAAGATCTGAGAGTTTTGGTAGAGAAGTTCAAAGAGCTGGGCCAGCTGTGAATCCAACTCCAACTATTCCAGGTGGTCCAGGTGAACCAAACACTGTCAGGTACTATCACTACCACTTCGATCTGGACTGGCGACTACCAGAACAACAACCTTACCATTTACTTCAGGTGAGTAAACTGAGGTTGTTGTTCAAGTCTCTGCACAAACGAGGTCTAACTAAAAGTGATATTGTGACTGTCACCTAATGAGCAATGTTCTTGCACAAAAGCTACTACATATACTCGTCCAGTATCGACAAACGGTTGTTATTCCTTCAAATGGACCTGCATAGGAACTGAATCGTCACCATGCCAATTCTCCTTCTACATTGTTATTAGAGGACTAGCACCAGCAGCTCAGAAGCAAATCTCTTCTACATTGTTATTACAGCTCAGAAGCAAATCTCTTCTACATTGTTATTACAGCACTGCACAAATCTCCTTCTACATTGTTATTACAGCACAGCACAAATCTCCTTCCACTTTGTTATTACAGCACAGCACAAATCTCCTTCTACATTGTTATTACAGCACACCAACTTGAGGTTTATCAGGAGTTCCAAGTTCAAACTCTGAAACATGGGGCTAACAGTAATAATTCTGATTCTGATAATCCCGTCCTAACGGTGATTCGCTGGGCCAGCTGGTTTCATGGAAATATCCTGTTCGACATGCGTCAAGAGACTGGCCATCGGCATCGAGGTATCAATACACGATGGAAGTATCAATACAGCATGGCACCGTGCTATGACAATACACCATGGAATACCATGCAACTACATACTTGTCATGTGAGCATCTAATTGTTGGACGGACCAACTGCTTTATAAAGTGGCAGCAACTGTGAGAGCCTTAGTCAGCGTCTTAGTCAGCACTCTCGTCTGGTGGTAGCACGAAGGAACCGCACAGGGACAGCGCCGGCTCGTTGATGTCGTGGTGCGCATAGCTCAGCACGCCAACACCACCAGCCTCGAGCAGAAAGTTCGGGTTGTTGTCCAGGTAGCGGTAGGTGGTGAGGTCCTGTTTGAGGTGCTCCTCCTCACCTCTGGTGAATTTATAAGACTTGGAGTAAGCAGGCATGCCGTCAACGGACTCCTCAACACCGAGCTTGAACCACAGCGCAGCAAAATAACGCAGAATGTGGCCGTGCGCAAACACCATAATGTCGCTAGGCACGTCCTGCTGGAACGCCTTGAGGTGCAGGTTCTGGATTCGGTTTATCAGCCTGGAGAGTCTCAGGCCCACCTGCTGGGAAGACTCGCCGTTCTCACACCCGTCTCTCCAGATGAGCCAGTCCCTGTCCCTGTCCAGGCCCCGGTCGCTTCTGAGCTGCTTGATCTGCTTGGTCAGCAGCCCTTCATAGTCGCCATAGTCCCATTCGCGGACATCGTTGTCGGTGATGATCTTGATCTTGGCCTGCACCTCCTGAGGCAGAGACTTGAGCACCAGCTGCAGAGTCTGCTGGGCCCTGAGTCTTGGGGACACAAAGATATACGTCAGGTGGTCAGGGTTGATGAACTTGGAGCTGAAGATTAGCTCGCCAGTTCTGCTCATTTGCTCCTCACCAAAATCGGTCAACGGCAAGTCTGTGACTGAGGTGTACTGCCCGGACTTGGACCATTCGGTCTGGCCGTGGCGCACAAACACACAACGGGGGGTGGGTGCTTTAGGCATTCTTTATAGCAAATGAAATTGGTTTAAAAATGAGTGAAAAACATTGGACAAAAATAAAAAAATATCCAAAATAAACCCAAATTACCACCAAAATATCCCCACAAATACAGCAACTACGAGCAAATGGCGAAGGCATTTCAGCAATTGAAAAGGAATAGCCGGTTCCAAATTGGTTTTGCGGTAATTGCGTTATTTTTTATTTGGTTTTTAGGATTTAGAAAAGTTGACGTGGGAGATGGAGCTGATGCGGCCAAAGACGCCCAAGCTGACGTGGTTGACGTGGTGAAGGTTGCAGTTGACGAGCTGGGCCTCAGGGTGCCGTACTTCAAGGCGGGCCACATGGACTCGGAAAACTGGCTCATCCAGGGCGACACTGTGGTGAAGAACGACGAGTACGTGCGCCTCACCAGCGAGGTGAAGGACCAGGCTGGCTCGATATTCAGCAAGAAGGGCATTGCCAGCGACGGGTTCGAAGTGCAGATCAGCTTCAATATACACGGGAATGCGAAAAAGAACGGGCTGAAAGGCGATGGGTTTGCGGTGTTCCTGACCGACGAGATCCTGCCGCAGGGCACCGTGTTTGGCTCCCAGGACAAGTTCAACGGCCTGGGGCTGTTCGTGGACACGTACAAGAACGGGGCCAGCCGGGCCAGACCAGGGTTCCCGCTCATCACCCTGATGAAGGGCGACGGGGTCACCTACTACGACAAGCTGAACGACGGAGAGGCCAACGAGCTCGCCTCGTGCGGTGCCAGAGGCATCTACAAGTCGCACCACAAGAACAAGAACTACGACCCAAGCAACAGAACGTTCCTCAGGCTCACATACACCAAGAACGACGGGTACGTGTCGGTCAGCTACCGAGTGGGCGGTGCTGCAGGCGCCTCTGACGACGACTGGGTCAACTGTTTCACAATCACAGACGTCAGGGACCTACCACCGGTGAAATACCTGGGAATAAGCGCTGCCACCGGAGATCTCACAGAGATCGTCGACCTGTACGACGTGGGCGTGTTCGAGCTGAGATCCCGAGCCACCGGCGAGCCTATTGCGTCCTTCACGGCACACGCCGAGTACGCGATCAACCACGGCAATGGCCACAGTGCCAGAGGCAAGAAGCAGGTCAACAGACGGGCCAAGAAGCTTGCGCGCGCCAGAAACGCCAAAAACAGGGTCTGGAACAGACCGCCTGCAGACCAGGACCAGCCCGGTCTCACAGTGGGCACTGTGTTCCTGTTCCTGTGGAAATGCATCAAATATCTCTTCCTGGTGATAACAGTTGTTATCATTCTATACATCGGGTTTGTGGCCTACAGGGTGAGACAGAAGCGGCTCAAGCAGAGCAGAAGAAGAAGCGGGGGTGCAGGCGGCATCCTCATGTGAATAGACATTTATTCAAGTGCATCCTCATGTAAGACAGTTATTTTGGTGTTTATACCTTTTCGAGCGCATCCTCATGTAAGACAGTCATTTTGGTGTTTATACCTTCGAGCGCATCCTCATGTAAGACAGTCATTTTGGTGTTTATACCTTCGAGCGCATCCTCATGTGAATAGACGGTTATTGAATAGACAATTGCCTTCCCAATCTCATGGTAGACGGCGTTTAGACGGCGTTTAGACGGCGCTTTATATCTTTTTCGATCTCTTCTTGACGGTGGAGCTCTCGCCAGAGGCACCCGCTGCATCCACAATCTTCAGCACGTTCAGGCTCACACCCCAGATCTCCCGGTTGATGCCGTACTTGTTCAGGAAGAAGGACTCGCTCAGTTTAAGCGTCTCGATTTTCTGGAACTGCTTGTCCTTCAGCACGCTAATCAGTGCTGCGTCCACCGAGAGCGCCTCAACCAGAACAGTCAGCCTCTTGGCCTTCTTGGTGTTGAGTTTCTGCGCCCTCTTGATGGCCCAGTCGATCAGGTCTTGCAGGATCCCGGATTTCAGGTACACTTTGCGGATTCCAATTCCGGTGATCTTGACGACGAATTCCTCGTCGCTCGACAGCTCAGCAACCGGCAGCACAGAGATGATGGCTATTGGCGTGTCCCGGTAGACGATGATCTGGGTGTTTTCTCCCTTGGCCAGCTCGCCTTTGTTCTTGCCGAGCGTTGGCACCAAGTTAGCAAACTTGTTGAGATCGACTCCAAAGATCTCCTCAGTGTTCTTCACAATGCTGTCGGCTCTTTCCCTGAGAATGCTGGTTGGCCTGGACGCCAGGCTGAAGTAGCACGTGGAAAACAAGAACGCAAAGATGAACACACTGAACGTGGCATCGTTACTTTTCTTCACGAGGTCCCATCCGCCACGTCTGTAAATCCAAGCCAGTCGGTAGTACCCAAACGAGACAATCGCTAGCAGCACAGTGGTGAGGGTGAGCCTGTGCTTCAGGATGTAGCTGTTGGCAATTGACTGCTTTTGTCTTTGGAAATCAATGGTCAGATTAAGAGCTGCTGTGGCATATTCCGGCGTCAGGTTCGTTGAAAAGATCGTTGGTGGCGCCTCCTTGTCCAGTGGCTTGTCCAATTGGGCGTCTTTCTGTGCAACCATCGTACTTTGCTGGCTCGTTGGGTGCTCACTGAAGAAGAAAATAATTTCACCTCACTTTTTGTCGTTTGATCAATTACTTAAACCACGTGGAGAGGAAATTAGCACCAATTAGGGCGGATTTTTCTGGCGAGGGCTCTGGCGTAACATTGGTCCCGCCCTGCGTAAGTCTCGGTCCCGCGGACCTCAGCGACCTCAGCCAACTGGACGCCAGCCCAACAGCCGTGTAGCAGGCCTGGCCTTGGCCCAGTCCCAGTACACAGCAGAGGTGGTCCCAACAGGCGGCGGCCACCTCTAAATACTCCCCAGCGGGCTAGTGGGTCTGTCACGTGACCAGCCCATCAGGCGCAGCGCCAACCGCGCGGTCGACTGCGCAACAGCAGCACAGAAGGTTTGCGCTGAGTTGGTTCCGTGGTTGCGTGGTTGCCTCGTTGCGTAGTTGCGTGCTCAGTTCGTTTAGTGTGCGTGCGTGTTCTTTTAGAACCACTTAAACGACATTAATTGACTAAAAATTAACACCTGCTACGTTAAAGCACAACTTGTTTCAAAAGAAATCGCTAAAATTCCTCAAACAAAATCAACTGGAAGCTCTTTCGCTAATACGCTTGCGGCTGTACGTTTCTTTTTGTCCTTTCAATGCACATTTCTTCCAATTGCAACTCTTTAGTGTAGCATCTTTTTTTCATGAATTTCTTTTTACGTCACAGCCTAACCTATTTTCAACTCCCAACTAGTCTATTAACCGTTGGGCTAGGCTCTCCCGCTGCAGTGCCTCAGCCAATCATTGGAGCGGCACCGTCAGCATGAGATCAACCTACTTACTAACTTTCTCATGTTGCCTCAATGCACCTCATTTAACTTTTCCGATAAATCACCCACTAGATGCTCGAGAATGACCAAAATTGTCGACATTTCGATTGATCTCTGCTTGTTTCTCGACCTAAATGGCCCCAAACCTCGAGATATCGCTTCTACTGAGCCCCTATATGCCCCCAGCCTTTTCTGGTGCTTGCCAAACCCACTTTTCACCCCTTTTCATACACTTCAAGCACCACCATCACTGCATTTCATCATCTGAAAACTTTTCAAATCGCCGGCCAGACCTTTTCGCTTATGCATGGTCATGTGATCCACTGCACACATCGGCAGCGTATTTAGTCCCGATGTGGCAATTGCCGCTTTGGGATAAATTGTAATTGCCCCATCGGGCAATCTCCCAGATCGGGAGGGTTTTGGGCCGCAGATTTACTTTTTTTCTTTTATATAAAAACAAAAATCCTCCAAATTTTCAATTTCAAACTTGTTTCAACCTCCTAATACAAAAGCGGAAAAGTTTTAAACAGTTTTTATTCTTTTTATTCGTTCAGCAGTCCTTCCTTTATCTGCCAGTCATTCCTTCTTAGTGTTCAGCAGCAACATCGATATTTATTTGTATTTATAAGAGTAAAGCACACCAAAAAAAGAAAAAAGAAAAGAACAAACAAACCAAATCAAAATGAAACTTTTATCCTTATTAGCGCTCTCATCATTGGCCCTTGCTGCCCCAAGAGCTCACAACCACCACATGCACAAGCGTGAAGCTGCTATTGTCGTTGTCACCGAGACTGAAATTGCTTATGTTGACGGAAATGGCAACCCAGTCACTGTTGCTAATGCGGAAGGCGAAGCAACCACCACTGCTGCTGCTGCCACTACCACTGCTGCAACTACCACTGCTGCCGCTGCCTCAGTCGTCAACAAGGCTCAAACCACAACCTTAGAGCAAACCTCCTCAACTGCTACCGAAGCAGCTTCATCTACTACTGCTCAGGCTTCCACCACCAAAGCTGCCTCCTCATCCAAATCAAGCTCTGGCTCTGGCTCCATCGACGGAGACTTGTCAGACTTTTCCGACCCAACTGAAGACTTTGAAGACGGTGTCTACAAATGTTCCGACTTCCCATCCGGTCAAGGTGTCATCCCATTGAACTGGTTAGGTTTCGGTGGATGGGCTTCTGTCATGGATATGGACGGAAACACCCAATCTTCATGTCAAGACGGTTACTACTGTTCATACGCTTGTCAAGCCGGTATGTCCAAGACCCAATGGCCTTCATCTCAACCAGCTAACGGTATGTCAGTTGGTGGCTTATACTGTAAAAACGGTTACTTATACAAATCCAACTCATCCAAATCTAAATTATGTGAATGGGGTCAACAATCTTCAAATGCTGTTAACAAAGTTTCCCAAGAAATTGCTTTATGCCGTACCGATTACCCAGGTTCTGAAAACATGGTTGTTCCAACTTTAGTTGGTGCAGGCGATTCCAAACCAATGAGTGTTGTTGATGAAGATGGTTACTACACCTGGAAAGGTGGTAAAACCTCTGCTCAATACTACGTTAACAATGCCGGTGTTTCTGTCGAAGACGGATGTATTTGGGGAACTGACGGTTCTGGTGTCGGTAACTGGGCTCCAGTTGTCTTGGGTTCAGGTTACACCAACGGTATTACCTATTTGTCTATTATTCCAAACCCAAACAACAAGACTCCACCAAACTTCAACCTTAAGATCGAAGCTACTTCTGGTTCATCAGTGAACGGTGCTTGTTCCTACATTGACGGTAAATACACTGGCTCAGGCTCAGATGGATGTACCGTTTCTGTCACTTCAGGTTCCGCAAACTTTGTCTTCTACTAAATTGTCTGGAAACATTAGCTATGAACAGCTAGCGTTTGCTGCTATTTTCATTTTTTTTATTCTATTCTACTTATCCTCCGTTAGAACTAAATGGTTTGTTTAGTCAATGATACCCTTCGTTATTTATATTATTATGTATCACCAGTTGTAGTGCTTTTTGTTTGGTCGGTCGCTTCTATTGTTTTGTGCTGATTCTTTTTGTTACTTATATCACTATATGTATTACCAATGGCTGTGATGATTTTGCTTATACCAACTGAGGTGATGTTATTTATTACTTTTAGTATGTATTCGCCTGTTCAAGTTGCGCTTTCTGTTACGGTCTGACCAGTTTTGGTTGTTTGAACTCACCAGTTATTATCTACTGGTCACTCTGGAAAACGCCTTTTCTTACTCCGAGATGAAGCGGTGGCTCAATGGTAGAGCTTTCGACTCCAGTGGAATTTCCTATTTAGTGCAATCGAAGGGTTGCAGGTTCAATTCCTGTCCGTTTCAATCTTTTTTTTGTTTTTTATTGGTATATTTGAGCTCTGCTATTGGGGTTCTGGCATCCTGGGTACCACCACAGCACTGCTAGAGCCTCAGTGTACCGGCTCTGCCTATCGGATGTACGCACACCCAGCGCAATCTCAGCCTAAACCAAAATAACAGCTTCTTCAGTAGGGCCACCCTCTGCTTATGTCATCAGCGTATTCCAACAATTTGAGAGAAAACCAAATAATCAGCAGGAAATTGCAACAATAAGGACGAACAAGACGATAAAATGTCGGACAAAGAGGAAGTGGACCAGCTAGCGGATGACGCAGCTAACTTATACTTGGAATCGTACTCGTTCACAACCCCAGCAGCCATCATTGGGTATCTAGACAGTATGTTGTGTTGTTTTTCATGTTGTTGTCAATATCGACTTCTTTAGAGTTCTACTGGGGCCAAGCCCCCACACACCACAAGCGAGCAGCCAGGACTAACTTACCGCAACAGAAAGAGTTTACATCAACCAGACAGATGACACCAACTACATAGGAACACTGAGAACGTTCGACCAGTACGGCTCGATATTCCTGCAGGACGTAATAGAACGAGTGTTCCTGCCAAACGGAGAATACGGTGAGCAGTACATCGGGATGCTGTTCATCAGGGGAGAGAACGTGCTATTCATGGGAGAAATCGACATCGACAACGAGGATGATGCTGTGAAGAACCTGAATAAAGTCGACTTTAAATTCGCCAAAAAGGAGAAACTAAACCTAAACAAGCTGTACACAGACAAGTTTGTTCTTGATTCTAAAGTGTACTCGAAGTTTGGACTGATAAACGAGCATTGTTTATGAGCTTTGATGAGTTTTGATGATTTTTTTTTCTTTTTTGATTTTGTAGTGAAATTTTTTTTTTTTTTTCATCTTAAAATATTTTACTATGCACAAATCCACACAATGATCGGGTACAAGGACGTTATCGAGGAAGGTGACCTGGTGCTGGTGTTTATATCCAGAGAAGCCATCAAGCCAATAATCGTGGACTCCAAGAGCACTTTAAACACAAGATATGGGACATTTCCACACACTTTAATGATTGGAAAGAAATATGGGTCCCAAATTTCGAGCATTAAAGGCTATGGATTCGTGCATTTGTTGCTTCCTACAGCTGAGCTGTGGACCCTGTCGCTGCCCCACAGAACCCAGATTGTCTACACGCCGGATTCCAGTTATATAACCCAAAGATTGGGAATCAGAAGCGGTTCGAGAGTTATTGAGGCTGGTACGGGCTCAGCATCGTTCTCACACTCCTTGTCCAGAACGGTGGCACCAGTAGGGACGCTGTTCTCGTACGAGTTCCACAGACCACGTTTTGAAGAGGCTGAAAGAGAGTTTAAAGAGCACAAATTGACAAATGTGGTTATAAACCACAGAGATGTGTGTAAAGACGGGTTTGAAGTTGCGACAGAGAACCATGTGAATGCCACCGCTGTGTTCTTGGACTTACCGTCGCCTTGGGAAGCCATTCCTCACCTAAACAAAGTTATATCTCAAGATGAGAAAGTTGGTATCTGCTGCTTCAGTCCATGCATCGAGCAGGTTATCAAGACTGTGGAGGCCCTGAATGCCGAGGGGTGGACGTCGATTGAGATGTGCGAGGTGCAGAGCAAAAGAATGGAAGCCAGACAGTTTATGAAGAGAGATGTGGATAATGCCATTGAGAGACTAAAAGACGTTAAAAAAAGAAAACTAGAAGGAATCGAGAAGAAGAGAAAGTACTACGAGGAGCACGGAAAGAGCATGGAAAGTCGCAGCGGTGAGGAGCTGCTGAAGGAGCAGGAACAAACCAAAGTTGACAAAACTGAATTCAACCCATTTGGAAGAGGACTCAGGATCAAAGAAGGAGACAAGAACTACAGCTGGATCAACATAACCAAGTACGAGAGTGAGACCAAGTCGCACACGTCCTACCTCACCTTTGCGTTCAAAACCGTGTCGTCTGCTGGCTCTGCCTCGTCGTAGTTTCTGCTGATATAATGTATTATTAACACAACTAAAATTTTGTAAGGGCTTATGTCATCACTTTTGTATAAGCGCTGACGTAATACAGGGACGCCATTTTGTGGATTTTGTGATTTCTGCCAGTAACGGAACGGCAGGTTGCTACGATGTTGATTTTAAGACAGTTTAGGCTGGGAAGTCCGGTGAAAACGCTAGCCAGACGCTCGCTAGTGCCAAAGGTGCTATGCTCGTCTTTCAACAGCAGTGCAAGGAGCCTGAACTTCAATGATTTTAACAGATTCAACAGATTTAAAATTAAAGATAAATGGGATAGGCAAAGAGGGTTTAGAAGCCCATTTTATCCAGGATTTGGCCCATTTGACCAGTTTGGGGTGTTTAGAAAACCCAGTTTCATTGACACATTGAAAGTTGTGGGGCTCACAGCGGTGATTGGAGGGTTTTTCCTGTTCATTGCTGCACCGTTTTTGATAGTTGTGCTGCCAACACTGTTTATCGGTGGGTTTATCACCTCGAGAGTGCTCACTAGCAGAAGACACAACGCGCTCAAGTCGTACTGGAACGCATTGAGCTCCACCGAGCTGAAATATTACGGATCGTCCATCGACTCGAGTGATATTTCCCGTTTTACCATCAACAGGATAATCGATTCGTTCCAGTTGAACGAGCTGGGCATCAAGGACTACTTTGCGCCAGACGAAGAGACCCTGAGACTCAAACTAGATGAGAACAACATCGTCATTGACCAGGATGTGTCAATTAACCCCATCACAGGCCAGCAGCAGCAGCTGATCATTTACAAGTTCAAGCTGATTGAGAGCGGTGCCGTCATTGCCCATGTGACAACCGTGCTCAAGCCGCACGTGAACAACCTGCTGCAAATCTCAGAGTCCTTCGACTGCATCATCAAAATCGACCCAAACTTCAATCTGTTTGGAAAATCGTTCGTTCTGAAAACGGGCACCAGCTACTCGGGAAAGACCATCGACATCAACTCGTACAAGTCCTTCTGACTGTGCCCCACTGTGTAAATAAACAATATGACGACGTAAACGGCATTGGGTGCTTACGTAATGCGCTGTGAGTTCCGGGGGTTTGGCGCCTGGGGCAATTCCGACATCCGCACACCAGCTGCTTCCGTTTCATTTAAAGGAGAAAATTGAATATGTGAAGTAAGTAAATAAACCACCTAATAACAGCCACACAATGAGCGAACAACCTATCGGTGAGTAGTGCAGAGCAGTGCAATTCACTTCTGCGAAGCGCACAAACTAACAGTGCACCACAGTTCTGGACCAGGGAACAGGTTTTGTCAAAATCGGGCATGCTGGGTCCAACTTCCCAGACCACACATTTCCTTCCATTGTGGGCCGCCCAATCCTTAGAGCAGAAGAGCGAGCCGCCACAGACATCGAGATCCGCGACATCATGTGTGGGGACGAGGCGTCGGCTGCCAGATCGTTCCTACAGATCTCTTATCCCATGGAGAACGGTATCATCAAGAACTGGGAAGACATGGAGCACCTATGGGACTATTCGTTCTACGAGAGGCTCAAGGAGGACACGACGGGCAAGAAGGTGCTGCTGACAGAGCCTCCAATGAACCCACTGAAGAACCGGGAGAAAATGTGCGATGTTATGTTTGAAAAGTACAACTTTGGCGGAGTTTACGTTGCCATCCAGGCAGTGCTGGCCCTATACGCCCAGGGACTGTCCTCCGGGGTGGTGGTTGACTCTGGGGACGGTGTCACACATGTCATTCCGGTGTACGAGTCGGTTGTCCTGAACCATCTGACTAGAAGATTAGATGTTGCAGGAAGAGACGTCACCAGACACCTGATCGACCTGCTATCAAGAAGAGGCTATGCGTTCAACAGAACTGCCGACTTCGAGACGGTCAGACAGATAAAGGAGAAGCTGTGCTACGTTTCATACGACTTGGATTTCGATACAAATCTGTCCAATAAAACAACAACTTTAGTGGAGAACTTTGAGCTGCCAGACGGCCGTGTAATAAAAGTGGGCTCCGAGCGTTTCGAGGCTCCAGAGTGTCTGTTCCAGCCTAACTTGGTTGACGTGGAGCAGGTGGGAATGGGCGAACTGCTGTTCAACACCATTCAAAGTGCTGACGTTGACATCAGATCCACTCTATTCAAGTCCATTGTGCTGTCTGGAGGCTCCAGTATGTATCCTGGCCTGCCTTCCAGACTGGAGAAAGAGTTGAAACAGTTGTGGTTCACCAGAGTGCTGCACAACGACCCGGAAAGACTAGATAAGTTCAAGGTCAGAATTGAGGACCCTCCAAGACGAAGACACATGGTGTTCATTGGTGGTGCTGTTCTAGCAAACATCATGGCTGATAAGGAGCACATGTGGATCACAAAACAAGAGTGGGAAGAACAGGGTCCAAGAATTCTGTCTAAATTAGGCCCAAGATGAGTAACATAAACAAAATAAACAAAAATAACACCAGTTGACAATCTCTATAGGTTCAAGTCGTTGATCCGTTTCCAAACGTCTGTGGCTAAGTCTCTGATCTCGTCATTATTAACTGATTTCTTCTCGATACCAAAGTTGATGGCATTTTTGATTAGCTCGTTAATAAAGTTCTCTGATATAATTCTTGGTTTCAAAAATGAATTGCACAACAAGTCATTCAAATTACTTCTTTTGTTTGGGTCTCTCACTAGACACGATTTAACTGTATCAATCAACGATTTGGGTATTCTGATTCCGCCATTACCAAATTCTGGATACGCGATTTTCACCTTGGGGTTCATGATCGCTAGTAATCTTTGCGACCCTTGATAGTTGCCGTATGGTGGATTCCCATAAATCATTTGGTATATTATACATCCACACGACCAGATATCTGATGACTTACCCACCTTCCACAACCGGCTATTCTCTTTACTATTGTTGCTGTCGTTGATCTCACTGTTCAAGTCTATTAACGCCTCAGGTGCCATGTAATTGGGCGTTCCTATTTGATTCTCTCTATAAATGTTCATTGTATGCTCGGGCACCGCATTAGATATACCAAAATCAATAATCTTTAGTATACCTTTGACAAATAAAAAGTTGGCTGGTTTCAAGTCACTATGAATTATACCATTATCGTGAACTGCCTTAACACATTTCAATATCTCATTTGAGTAAAATCTAACAAATTCGATATCCAACGGTAATTCAAGTCTTTTGTGTAGTATCGTCGATAGATCAATATCACCGCATTCCATAACTAGTAATAATGATCCTTGTCCTAAAGAGTAGTCAATAAGTTTAACAACTCGTTCCTCATGTCTGAGTTTGTTCAATAAATTAATTTCATTCTTAAATCCTGTTATACTTAATTCATCAAATTCATCGAATATTATTTTCTTTATTGCATAAACTTTATTATTGATCGATTTGACTTTAAACACTTTGGACGATCCTCCTTTACCTAGTAGTTCCAATTTTTCGTACTGTTTATTATTTACAATTAGTGTTCTTGATTTTTGTTGTTGTTGTTGTTGTTGTTGTTGTTGTTGTTGTTGTTGTTGTTGTTGTTGTTGTTGTTGTTGTTGATGCTGTTGTGGTAGATTAAGCTGATTATTTGTTTGGATTTCATTCAGTGGGTCTCTTTTGTATTGCTTAAAATTATTAGCGTTGTTACTATTAAACTCTTTTTCAATTAGATTCTCCTTCTCATCATTAAATATTTTAATTGGATTATTAACTGAATTGCTGATTGAGTTATTTAGTGAATTGTTAATTGAATCATTAATTGAATTCTCCCCAAATTTTGTGTTTAAAACCTGTTTAAGCCTTATTGGTGAGTTCAAACTTGAGTTTAATCTTGATTCATTTTTTTGCTGTTTTAAGTATACTTTAGACAATTCAACCAACTCATTTGATGATAAATTATACTTTTTAGCATACTGATATGGATTTAGTCCCTCAAAATCAAAATTGCTACTTATTTCAGGTTGTTGTTTTTCCTTTCGCGGTATCACTTGATCTTCTGCGGCCTTTGCTTCTCCCCGATGCTGTTCTTGTGGTTGTTCCTGTGGTTCCGGAGAGTTATCTTCAATCTCAATATCCATATCAACCTCGCTGTCCATAGCACGTTTAGGTGGTCCCAATTTGAATATTTTATTTCGTCTAATTGAATTCTTTAATCTTAATGAATGATCTTTAAGCTGTAAATTGGATCTTCTTGGTGAAGAAGTGGTGTAAGTATCTGTATTTGTTATATTCTTTGTGAAAATGGATTCATAGTCAGAGTGTGTTGTATGTGAAGTTACACTGAAACTGTTGTTATTGTTGTGGTTGTTATTACTGTTGTTATTATTTTGAATTTGCTCAGTTGGCGAAGGTGATTTCATGAAATTCACCTTCTTTGACAGCGTTTTCTCATTCTCTAATAGTGCAACCGCGTAATCACTAAGTGCTGGCGGCTCAAAGTTGTTCTCATCGTCTGAATCAGCACTGAAATTGCTCTTGATCATTCTTTGTTTATGTTTTTATTTGTTTATCTTTTGTTTACACCTTTTGTATTCCTTGTTTTGAGCTGTGAAAAGATATGAAAAGTGCTAAAAATGACGTATTTAAATGTGTGATATCAGTATAAATCCATGTGGCAATGCCTTTGCGTTGATTCGAGCCGCTGAAGTGAAATTGCAATTATTCGCGTTGTTGTTATAAGCAGTTAAAAATTATGTTTTCATTTTGTGATCTAAAAATTTCAAATTCCTTATGTAATTGGTTTTGTGGAAAGTTGATTAATGGAAGTCGCTTGATGATTTGAAGGTTTGAGTAGAGAGAGATAGTGCAAGCTTTCCTTATCTGGTAACATCGTATTATGCGGCACCAACAAACGAACTGTACAATAACACAACTTGAAAAGTTAAGAAAAAATGTAAAAAAAAAAGAATTTGCTCCACGGCAGGTTCGAACTGTCGACCTTCAGATTATGAGACTGACGCTCTACCGACTGAGCTAGTGAAGCCAAATTCAAAGTAATTTTTTTGGACTTTCAACACCCTCTAAGAGATGCATTACCCATCTTAACATCTTCAACAATGGTTATAAAGCACAGGTAGATCTTCAGTGTATGTGAAATGGACTCTAATCACTTTGGTGCTTTTGAGGAGGAAAACTTGATAAAAAAATGTGCAATTTGAGGAAGAAATCTGCCAACAGTCTTTGTGGCACAGTAGATACCACAGTCTTTATGATTGTAGTCAACTGTTCTTCAGGTACTCTGTCAATACATACGTTATAGCTACCAAAAGCATTGTCTATAATTCAAGTCTTAGGTTGTAAAAATTTCAAAAGTAAGTTTTAACTTTATTCAGTGCCATTTAGAGTAAAAATATTTTTATTGTTGTTCAGCTGAAACTAAAAAATATGAAACATAAATGAATTAGTTTGAGCAGACCCAGTCACTCTTTATACATTGCTCTTAGGGGTACTACTGCTCTAATAAGATAAATACGTTGAGGCTTTTTTGACGTTCATTTCTGGGTTTATGTCAGTGATAGTTTCTTTTTGCTGATGGGTCGTCATTCTTTCAAATCGTTTATAAGCCAAACCAGCATCACTTTTAGTATCAGAATTTACAACACCAGACAACTAATTAGCTTTTTTGCCTTCAATTAGACCTACTATTCTTTGATTGTTAGGGCAATAAGCGCTCAAATAATAACACACCAAAAAAATTACAATTTCGGTTGCGGCCATACCTGGCAGAAAACAGTACTTCCCGTCCGCTTAGTACAACTTAAGCTCCCAAGGGTCCAAGTGAGTACTACAGTGGGAGACCATGTGGGAAATTTGGATGCTGCAATCTTTTTTTTTGCTTAGCTAATTAAGGAATTAGCTACCAGTAGGATGTGAAATCAGTTTTAACTATGTAAACAAACAACTTGAGGCTGTTGGTTATGTATTAATGCGGTTAGCATCTTCTAAGGTTAATTGAGTGACGAGATCCATACCCATTAAACCCCTAAACCATATATTTTGCTAAAGTTGCACCTTAAGGACAAGGAAAGTGTTTGAAATTGGCAACATGAAGAAATCGAGTAATTGGTAATGAGTGTATGAGGTTTATGATTAACTTCGGGGTTCACTGCACCATAACATGCTGTTATTATGGAAATGCGGACTGAAGTTTTAGTGATTTGGGCATGTTTTTTTACAGGTTTATCAAGTTTATGCATGTTAGACGATACCGTTTGGGCCTGGTTTTTTGATATTATGTCGAGATGCGCAAGTGCTACAATATGAGTGTTGTCTTTCTACCTATGGATGTGAATAAGGACTTGTTTTAGCGTGGTTCAGTTTTTGCACCTTCCATTTGCTACTTTTTCCACAGAATCCTCACTTTACAATTGACAGGTTGGTATTTTCCAGGTTTACAGGTTTTAGGATGGGATATAAGAAAAGTTAAAAACAGAGAACAGTAGAGAAAATTTGTGGCTATCTAGTGATACAGATTACTTGGATTTTCCCCCAGATTTACCCCTAGTGATACCAACATTTATACATTTTGCTGCCAATTGTGACCGTTTTTGTGTAACGTTTTTCCAAACTCCATACACCATTTAAGTTACACAAATTACCGCATTGAGACTAATTTAAAAGGCAGTTTACACAAGAAAGAATCTGAATATTTGAACTAAATTTGAGAAGTCAACCATTATTTAATTGTTAAATCTACTGAAAGTCATATTAGGTAATAGCTATTGATTTGAGTTTACCCCAAAAAGTTTTCCCATCGAAATTGAGCCAAATTTAAAGCATCTTTTTAGTGTTTTCGTTTATAATTGAGAGCATTTTTATTGAACAATTTGACACAAAACCGTTACTGTCAACTTTGTGACAATTCGTTTTTGTGTCACCAAATTTCAGAAAAAGTATAAAAGGAGCCCGTTTCCTGTTTCACTTTCAGTTTTTCTTTCCAACATCAACAGAAATCCAAACTAACAATTATAACAATATCATTAAAAATAAATTATAAGGTAAGTATGATAAGCATATACCAATACATGATGCATACGATGGCCGGCACCATGGTGTACATTATGTGTTTTTTGTTTTGAATTAAAAAGTTATTTACTAAGTTATTAAGCAGATACAAGATAATTATAAAAAGTGACTGAAGTATGGTAGTTCATAGGTTTACTTGTCCGGCAACATGTAAGTCTTTTGTTTTACTGTATGGAAGTCTTGGGACTCAACTAACTTAAACACAAATACAAGAATAGACACAAATACCAAATAACAGACACAGAAAGAAATGCAAATACAGAGAGATACAAATAGAGAGAAGCAAGATAAGCAGAAGAGACAAATTACACAGACACAGAAATAAGACAAATGAATGAGGCACAAATGGGGACACAGAGACACAAAAATAGACATAGAGATAAACACAGACAGAGATAGACATAAAGATTCACAGATACAATTAGAAATGCACCTAGAAATAGAGACACAAATAGAAACAGAAATATATAAAGAGGCAAAATGCAAATAATAACAGAGACAGAGACACAAAACCTACACAGACATGAAGACAAAGACAGAGACAAAGACAAAAAGAGAGATACAAAAACACGAATGCAAAGAGATAAACACAGAAATAGACACACAAAATACAGACACAGAGACACAGACAGAGAGACAGAGAGAGACACAGATAGAGAGACAGAGACAGACACAGAGACACAGACAGAGAGACAGACAGAGACAGACACAGAGACACAGACAGAGAGACAGACAGAGACACAGACAGAGAGACAGACAGAGAGACAGACAGAGACAGACACAGAGACACAGACAGAGAGACAGACAGAGACACAGACAGAGAGACAGAGAGAGACACAGACAGAGAGACAGAGACAGAGACAGAGACAGAGACAGAGACAGAGACAGACACAGAGACACAGACACAGACACAGAGACAGACACAGGTGCGGTGATTGATATGTTACTAACACATAGTCATGATGAAGCTTTGCTACCTTTGTTATTGATTTTGTGTTATTAATCTTATCAGTCACCGTATCTTAGGTGCAGTGATTGATATATTACTGGCACAAAGTTTTAGTGGAGCCTTGCTACCTTCACTAATTTCTTTGTGTCATTAATATTATCAGTCACCGTATCTTAGGTGCAGTGATTGATATATTACTGGCACAAAGTTTTAGTGGAGCCTTGCTACCTTCATTAATTACTTTGTGCCAGTAGTGATATATTACTGACACATAGTTTTGATGGAGATTTGCTACCTTCATCAATCACTTTGTGTCAGTAGTACGGACTGACATCTAGTTTTGTGCCCAGATCTAAGGTTTTGTACTCAGATCTAAGGTTTTGTACTCAGATCTTTAGATTTTGTGCTCAGATCTTTAGATTTTGTACTCAGATCTTTAGATTTTGTGCTCAGATCTTTAGATTTTGTGTCCAGATCTAAGGCTTTGTACCCAGATTTAGACAGCAACGGTTCTTTAAACCTGCAGATTTTGTAAACTTGTCTGATTTTGTGTCAATATGAGGAGTGCGCCACATAAACGTTTAGCGGTAAAGGCAGCATATGTGGCGCAGCAGACCAAAAATTTCATTATACAAAATAAATGTCTCAACTAAATTGCTGCTAAAACAGTCAAATATGGAAAGCACGGGTGATTCCAAACAACAATACATGATTAGTTGACTCTAATTTTCCACTGATGTCAATGAATCCATGTAATTAAGGAATATTTTGATTCACCTTAGTCAAGCATTACTGACACAGTGAAAAATGGCAGATGCTACTTAGATCAAAGGTTTCAAGAAAGATCTCAACTTTTTTGAAAAGCTTGCTGACCCAAGAGTAAAGTACCATGTAATGTTACAGTGCTAAAAGCTCTTATTTACAAAATTTTCTATACAAAAAAGACTGATTCAAGCTAACATACAAAGCGAATAAGCAGCGTAAATTAAAGTGTTGCTTCTAAGACTCCTGAACACGCGCCATCATCATAACAGGCCACTTATCAAACAACTCAAGGGCTACAAGTTTCTTACATCCTGTTATTATTGTATTGGGGTTGTCTTCTATGCATTGCTGATTTATTATTATAACCCAGTTTATTAGTTGTGGTCTTAGTTTTGTGGTTACCGCATGTTGTTGCACACACGTCACAATGCTCTTTATTATGTTTTTATGCTTATTACTAGTTCTGTCTTTGAAACAGTTCAACTACGAAAAAACAATAAAGAAACCGGTATCAATATTAAAGGACCAGTTACTGCATGGTGACTGGATGCTGTTCAAACCTTGTATAAGCGGGAAGTCGCTCAGAGACCTTGGAATAAACTGGCGGGGGTTCGGTAATTGATGAAGCATCGTTTTCGTCCAGTCTCGAACGTGCTCTGTTAGATACGCTGGATGTTGCACCAGTTGGCTTAAAGTCATAAGAGTGTGAAGACCGGTAGAAGAAAAACACAAGACACAGCACGATGATCATACCGTTGACAATGAAAAACGGTAATGGAAGCTTACTGTTCTCCTGTGTTGCGTTTGATCTGCTCATTAAGTGAGTAGTTGAATCTTTAGCAGCCTCTGTTGCAATGTTGTATAGAACTGGACTCATATTAGACAGGCTAGAGGAACAAGTACCAAACAGAATATACTTACCAAGCTAAAAGTGAGTCCACTGGGCGTTGCATTAACCAGATGAGAGGTTTTGGCACACTTTCAAAAGCTCTCATTTCCTCTCACAGGGTACTAAGAGGCAACTATTAAGCACGGTGAGCTGTTTTAAAACTGGGGAGTCACCAAAACTGTCACTGAGAGGATTAAAGGTTAACAGAGTACACCAACATGAGCATTTAAGCACAAAACGGTTATAAAGGCTAAAAGAAGCTTGAAAAGTCCAGTGCAAAGCTAGACAACAGTAGTGTGACCACCCAGTGCTAGTTAAACACTTGAGACTGGCAAACTGCACTTAAATACTATCAATGCCAAAAAATTACAACTTCGGTTGCGGCCATACCTGGCAGAAAACAGTACTTCCCGTCCGCTTAGTACAACTTAAGCTCCCAAGGGTCCAAGTGAGTACTACAGTGGGAGACCATGTGGGAAATTTGGATGCTGCAATCTTTTTTTTGTACTCCACTTGCACCCTGCTTACTCCCTGCAACCTTAACCCACCAGTCACACTGAGCGCCCTGCTAAAACTCCTGGTAGTGGCTGGTGCGTTGAATCAGCATAGTTGCAGAAGTAGTGCGCGTAGCAAAGTTCGTTCCATCTCATCAATTTGTGTTGATTTGCCAGCGAACAACAGCACATTGAGAACTACAAACCACACTCTCAGCACTACAGTAGCCACAAATAGACAATAGTAATTAAGTATAAAAATATAAATGCTTCGTTTCAACTAAATCAATTAGTCAATTGAGTTTCGTTTCTGAGACCAACACTACCAGTCAAGATAGATGGCTCAGCATTGACCGCATCAACTGAAGGATAGTGAACACTTGAATTCAGTGCGACTTCAGCTTCTTCTTTCTCGTCGGCTGGTTTACCCCAGCCACCACCACTTGGGGTTTCAATACGGATTCTGTCACCTGGTTTGACCCAGACACTGTTCTGACCACCAAGCGCAATCTTTCTGTAGCTACCGTCATCCAGTTTCTTTAGCCAGTAGTTATAACCACGCTTACCTGGGTGTCCTCCATTCATACCGTATGGAGCAAACACTCTTCTTTGCATCAGTAATGTCACTTCCATTGGGATTGTAAACTCAATTTCTCTGATGACACCATCTCCACCAGTGAACAGACCTTTACCACCGGTACCAGTGTTGATCTCGTATTTTCTTAGGATACATGGGAACTTTTTCTCAAAAGACTCAGAATCAGTCATTCTGGTGTTGGTAGTGTGCACTTGAACACCAGATTGACCATTGAAGTTCTCACCGGCACCACCACCACCTGCAATGGTTTCGTAGTAGCCAAATAGGCCGTATTTTGGATCCGAGGAACCGAATGTGAAGTTGTTACAGGTACCTTGAGAAGCGGCACAGGCTCTGAATGCCTTGAACAAAGTGTCTGAGATTCTTTGCGCAGTTTCAACGTTGGAACCAACAGTAGCAGCATCAAAAGATGGCTTGAAGATGGATCCGTCTCTGACTCTGATGTCCAATGGGGCCATACAACCGGAGTTTAATGGAATATCAACATTGATCAAACATCTCAGAACATACAGGATCGATCCATATAGGACGGCAATTGGACAGTTCATGTTGGAGTAGAACTGCTCACCGCTCTCGGTAAAGTCAAAAATGGCGGAGCCATCTTCTCTGTTAATTGTGACGGTAACTGCAATTGCTGTACCATCATCCAGGTAGTCAACTGCTTTCAATGGCTTACCACCAAATCTGTCATATGCTATCTGTAACAGTCCTCTAACTGCAACTTCAGCGGATTTTTGGGTAGCATCCATGTATAACTTGATAACATCCATTCCGTACTCTTTGATTAGTCCTTCCAATAACTTGATACCTCTGTAGTTAGCAGAAGCATGCGCTTTCAAGTCACTGATATTGTCATCCAGTGCTCTGGAACCTTCACAGCCTGGGTGTTTCTTTGGCTGGGTGTATAGGTAGTCGACAACCTTACCCAGTTGGAACTCACCTTGGTCATACAGTTTGTCAGATTCAATTGTTGCACCTTCTTGCCAGACGGTTTTGGACATTGCAGGCATGGAACCCGCAGAAATACCACCGATATCAGCATGGTGACCTCTTGAAGCAGTCCAGAACAGGATATCATTGTTCTGGTCCAAAACTGGAGTCAGAACAGTGATATCTGGCAAGTGGGTCCCACCAGTAGAAGGATGGTTTGCGAAAAGCACATCACCTGGCTTCAATTTACCTTTCCATAGCTCATTCTGTTTCTCAACAGCTAAGAACATTGAACCTAAATGGCCTGGAATATGAGGAGCGTTTGCTAGCAGTTTACCCTCAGAGGTGAATAGAGCACATGAAAAGTCCAATCTCTCCTTGATATTGGTAGAGATGGCAGTCATTTGCAAGGTTTTACCCATTTGTTCTGCAATGGACATGAATCTGTGGCCAAAAACGGACAGCTGGATTGGGTCAACAACAGTTGAAGATAACTCAGTTTGAACTGATTTGTTCACCTTGATAAAGACAGAGTCGGTAAGAACACACGCAGTACATTCTGGCTCAACTAGGATGGTTTGGGTGTCATCCAGGATGATTGCTGGTCCCTGGATCTCCGTACCTTTAGCCAAAGATTTCAAAAAGAAGACTTTGGAATCTTGTAGGCCAAAGTTCTCAAAGTAGATCTTGGTTTCCTTTTCAGGTTTTGGCTCAGGCAGTTTGGCAATAGTGGCATCTTCCTCAAATGGGTTGACTGATGGGGCACTGTCGCTCTTGATAACCAGTCTGACTCTTGCATCTTCAACAATAACATCTCTGTCTAGTGTGAAGCCAAAATCTTGTTTGTGCTGCTCAACAAACTTGCTCTTGAAGTCACCATCTTCTGGTTTGAACACCATGATACAGGTGTCGGTACCTTCATATTTCAAGTTCAAGAAAACCTCTAATTCAGTGGTACTGTCACCGGTTTTTTGGATCAAGTACTCTTCATGAACGTCTGAGGACAGGGAGTCAATTTTAGATTGGATGAAGCTTTGGTTTTCATCAATCAGCTTGACAGCAACAGGAACCTGCTTTTCAATGACAACATCAGCTAGGGAGATACCATATGCTGACAGTAGTGAGGAATATTTGTGGATAACAACATTCTCAATGTTTAGGATCTCAGCAATGGAGCAACAGTGCTGACCACCAGCACCACCAAACACAGACAGGTTGTGGTCATTGGTGGAGTAACCTTTACCCTCAGTCAGGGTTCTGATTGGTCTACACATGGCCTCATTGGCGACTTTCAGGAAGCCTAACGCAACTTCGTAAGCAGTCAACGAACCGTTGATATCTTTGTTGATCTGCGCAGTCAGCTCTTCAAACTTCTGAGCAGTGATCTTGATGTCCAGAGGCTCGTTTTCGTTTGGACCAAAGATCTTTGGGAAGTACTCTGGCAGTAATCTACCAGTGAAGACATTTGCATCAGTAATAGTCAGTGGACCGCCCTTTCTGTAACACGCAGGACCAGGGTGGGCACCAGCAGATTGCGGGCCAACAACGAACATGTTGTTTTTCCAGAACAGCATGGAGCCACCACCAGCAGCAACTGTGGAAATGTCTAACTGTGGAGTCGACAGATGGACTTCATTGACAATATTTGAGAAACAGTGTTCGTATCTGCCAGAGAATCTTGAAACATCTGTTGAAGTACCACCCATATCGAACCCCAAGGTGGCTTTCTTGTTGCCTGGTCTCTTGTCGAAACAGGTTTCTGCGTAGCCAACAACACCTCCAGCTGGTCCAGACAAGATAGCTCTCAGCCCAGTGAATTTGTTCCATGGACACAGACCACCGTTGGATTGCATGAACAGCAGCTTGTTGCCAAACGACTCCAAACCGCCTTTGAAACCTTGGCCAAAGCCCTGTAGGTATTCCTGGATCTTTGGCAGCAGGTAGGCATCGGCAACAGTCGAGGAACATCTGTTGACAATACCTACAACCGGCTGTAACTCAGTGGAAACCGAAACCTGGAAACCTAAGCTTCTGGCCAACTTGGCCACTTCCTGCTCATGGAGCGGATACAAGTACGCATGCAAGAAACAGATTGCTAATGAGGTGTAGCCTTTGGCCTTTAACTCCAATAGCTGTTTTTCAACCACTTTCATGTCAGGTTTCTCGATGATTTGCACCACGTCATCAGTGATACCTTTCACCAGCTTGCCACCGAACTTGTCGTTGTCTTCCAGAGTGACTTTGACCTCACCACCACCACCTTCAGTGAAGTTTGGCAGTGTGATTCTCTCGTCAATCTCAACCACTGTGTCATACAATTGCGACAGTTTCTTCGCTGAGATGTTGAAAATGTCCGGTCTGGTTTGGTTACCAATAGCCAGCACGTCCCTGAAGTCCTTTGAGGTCAGCAGTGCAACTTTGGCACCATCTCTTTCCAGCAGCGCGTTGGTGGCCACAGTGGTACCCATCTTGATGCTCTCAATCGAGTCCAAGCTCAGCAGCTCATCTTTGGCAATCTTCTTACCGTGCGCCAGCTCCAGGATACGTCTGATACCTTCAGTTGGGGCATCTTTATAGTTGCTTGGGTCAACTGACAGCAGCTTCAAAACAACTTTCTCGCCATTTGGAAGTTCTGAATACACATCAGTGAATGTTCCACCACGATCAATGGCAATCTTGATCCCTTTAGTCATGGTGAGTGTTTGTTGGTTTGGGCTAAAACTCGCATTATCCAGACATCCTGATCTCTTTATATACTAATTTCAGTTATGTACCGCTACTCTGATAAGGAAAGTTATTAGTGTTTCTGTTTTCATTTTTGTATGGCAAATGGACTTTTCCTGGTGGAAATGAGATGGAGCAACATGGTAGGGACACACCCGCCATTTCCCAAGCGATTTCACCCAGATAAGGTGCGTGGGTAGTGCTGTTGGTTGCTGCTGAAGCTGCTGATTGCGGTGAGATCGAGATAGTGCTCCGGGACGGAGCTCCAGCTGCTTTACGTCATGTGTGTTTACTGCAGTAGAGTTATCTGTTGTGATTGCTGACCACCTCAGAGTGAAACACCAGCAGGGAGCTCCATTTGGCTATTGAGACTGGTCTCTACAACCTTGGAGATCACATTGTGCTCCAGCAATTTTCTCCAACGCCAATACACTGCAAAAGATCTAACCAGCCTCCATTTGCGCAGCTTTGTTTGAGCTCCGTCTTGCTGCAAACACACAGTTCCTACATCCGACTAAAAGCACTGACTACGCCTTAAGCATAGCATACATTTAGTCCGCTACGTCTTTATTGGAGCGAGGAAAACCGTTTTTAATTGATTATCTATTTAATTAAAATTTGACATAAAACCGTTTTTTTTTTTATTTTTTTTTAACGGTAATTTTGACAGGTTTTTCTTGGAATGTCATTTAGTATCTTGCAGCCTTGTCAAACTGTTCACAGAACAGTTCGATATTGTCATCGTTCAAGCTGGCAACGTTGATTCTTCCACTCTTCAGAGCGTAAACGTGAAGCTCGTTGAGTAAATATTCACTTTGTCTCTGTGTCAATCCACTATACCAGAACAATCCTCTTTGGGTCTTGACATGAGTCCAATCACCAGGTGTTTTCTTCTCAACCAAGCTGTTATAGATAGTCTCTCTCAGCTTAATGAGTCTGCCTGAAATGTCAATCAGATCCTTGGACCACTGCTCGTTAAGTTCATCGTTTTGGGCAACTGTGTAGACGATCTTTGCTCCAAATGAAGGTGCATGTGAGCACTCGGCTCTAAACATGTATCTCAGCTGATCAGAGACAACTGGGGTGTCTTTCTTGTCGGTTGTGATAACATGTAAACAGCCGACTCTTTCACCGTACAAACCTAAATTCTTGGAGAAACTCTGTGCAACCAACATTTCAATGCCCAATTCTAAGAAGATTTTGATTGGTTTCCCATCAACATCTTTTGAGCCTGTTGCAAACCCTTGGTATGCCGCATCTAAAAATGGAATCAGCTTCTTCTGCTTCATGATTTCACCAATTTTTGTCCACTGGTCAATGGATAAATCAGATCCTGTTGGGTTGTGACAACAAACTTGTAATATAAACACAGATTTTTCTGGTGCAGATTCTAAAGCAGAGACCACTGACTCAAAATCAACTCTTTTATTGACCGCATCATAATAATTATAAGTATTGAACACACCACCACCTTGGCTGATAATCGATTCGTAATTTGGCCATGCTGGTGTACCTAAATAGAATTGTTTATAGCCACAAAATTTTGCTAAGAATTCACATCCCAGGTATAAAGCACCGGTTCCACCAACTGACTGACAGCTGGCAACCAGGCCTTCCTCAATAACTTTATCGTTGAGCGCAATTTTCTGTGCAGTTTTAATGAAATCTGGAATTCCCAGACATAATTGATAATCATGGCCTTTATCCATAACTTTCTTCGCTTTTTCAACTGAAGGCAAGAGGTACGAGCGACCGTCCAAGCCTCTGTAAACACCAGAGCTAACATCAATCTTACCGGCTGAAGTGTCAGTTCTCAGTTTCTGTCTGATATCATTGAACTCGTCTGCTGGCTGGTACTTTAAGTGTTCGAAAATTGTCATCGCTGTTGTTTCTAGTTCATCAATATGTGGTTTTAAGTCAAATTTGACAATTCATTTCTTTTTATACAGAAGATTTAAGCTGTCCACCACCCACTCCATCAGCCAGTCAATCAATCAATTAATCAATCAAACGAAATCTCTTATCGTCCAACGACAGCTTACTCAGCAGCTTACATGCAGAATCATACAGCAAAGTGCATTAAATTCGTTAATTTGGTGGACGTGATGGTCTACCGTCTATTTATATACTGTTGGTGCCTGGACTAGAGAGAAGGATTGTGCATTTCACTAAAGGACTCAGCTGCACACTTGCCAATCCCCCAAATATTGAAAGACTTCAGCAGCGATTCACACCAGTTCTCGTAGAATTCTATGCTTGTGTAGTCGACACAGCTTTCTATGTTGCTGAGGATGTCGCAGCTCAGTCTTTCCATCATGTACTTCTTTTGCAGTTTGTCTCTCTCTTCCTGCACGTTTAGTCTTGTTGATGAGTACTCCATGGGATCTAGCTTGTCATTCTCATCCTTGTTATTTATACTGACATTGAGTATCTGCCAGGCTATCAAGCACACTTTGAAAAATATAAACGTCAGTGATGGGTTTGTCTCTTTGAAATCTGGCTTGAAGTATTTCAGAAAGAAGGACAGATGAGATGCCACTAGTGAATGAGTTTGGTATGGAATTTCGTTAAAATCGTTCTTCAGCAGGGCAATTCCCGGTGGTTGCCGCTGCTGGGACTTGGCAACCATTGCAGCGGTGGCAATTGCTGCTTCAAGAGTGACCTCGACAATCCCACTAGTGATCACAGTGTCTGGTAAATGCAGATGGATATAAGCCAAATTCCAGTTACATTCAAACACATCCCACATTGTCTTTAGAGGCTGATTGTGGTTCAGTTTCTTCTTTGGAATCAGCACCCGCAGCCCGTTAAGCGCATTTCCCAGCTGGGATCTTCTGGAGAAGGGATCGTTTGCAAACACTGGAACTGTCTCTAACAGTCCAGCGAACTGTGTTGTATTTCTGATCATTATATGGATGTAGTTGACTATGATGGTGGCCCCAAATGAGGAGATTGGTAGCAGGGGCTTGCCGTAGATCAGCGTGTGCTGGACAACCTCTAAAAAGTAAACTTCTTTGTGGGTCTCCTTTGCCTTGATTATGGACCATTCCAGTTCGTCCTTCGCCTCCCACAGCTCATCAGAGCATGGCAGAACATGCTTGATCTCGTAGTGGGACATGCCAGGCGGATAGTTCATGAGCGTGGACAGCTGGGCATCGATGAAGTACAGCGAGTAGCTCAGTCTTCTTCTCACCTCCATGCTTATGAAGTTCTCCCATTCGTTAACCTCTGCATGGTTTCTGTAAGTGACAAAGTCGTTCTGGAACAGACCAGACTCCCGCGCAATAAGCAGGATGTTGGTGAGGTCCGATTTCGCCCTCTTGAAGCTCTCCATCTCGCCGTCAAAAATCCCAGAGTATATAGCCAGAACGAACGCCTGCGTGTTTCTGGTTTGGTATATCTCGTCCTGGTTCATGTTGTCGAGCAGCTTGAGCGTGTAGGCGTAGAGTGGGTACGACAGGTGCTTGAGGTCGGGCGAGTACCTCGAGCCTATGGAGCAGATCATGTTGGTCAGCGGGTCCGAGTTGTACTCCATGGCCAGAGCAAACGAGCCCTTGTGGACAATGGGCAGCCCCAAATGCAGGTTCTCCCAGTAGTTTCTGAGCATTGTGTTTATCTGGGCAGCTTCCAGCTCGTTTAGTGGCGACGCCAGGCTTGACACAGACACTGCGAGCGGCTGCTGGGGTGGAGACTTCACAGCCGGTTTTTTGCTCAGGTTGATGATGGAGTCCTCGTTGCTGCTGCCAGCCACCTGCTGCAGCGACTCCGGGTGGTACTTCTGGATGTGGGTCTTAACAGAGTCCTTTCTGGTGAAGTTGGTTTGGCATATAGGGCACGCAAACTTCTGGTTTGTGTGCTTTTGCTCGTGCCTCACCAGGTTTTCGTATCTCGTGAAGGAGGCCTGGCATTTCGCACAAACAAACGGTTTAGGCTTCTCGGTCTTGAGCTTCATCCTCCCTGCGCCTCGTTGACTGAACCAAACCAAGAATACTGCTCGTTTTAAGTACTGTTTTATCAGATGGCAGGCCGATGGACTCCCAGCGCAGTTTTTCGCTGGACGCGAAAGGCCAGATGGACGGCCGATGGACATGCAGCTTCATGCACCAAGATAAAAAATGACAACGGTTTTTCATGTACAAAACTACATCAGTGAGGCAGGTGGATTGCGGTGCATCGAGATAGCGCGAGTATATATAGCGAGCTAGCGGCATAGTGCGATACGGTCAGAGCTGGCTCAGTGGTACGATGAAACAGCCGTTGGTTATACACACGGACCCGGTGAGGTACGGTGCAGACGCGTGGAAGCAGTTCGAGAAGGACACGGGCTGCAAGGTGGTCCACTGGGACGAGACGTACACCAGAGACCGGTTCATTGAGGACCTCAAGGGCGAGTACAGCGAGATTGTGGCGATTGCCAGGGGCTATTTATGCAACAGACGGGTCGGTCTGTTTGACAAGGAGCTGATTGAGCACTTCCCGCCTACGCTCAAGTACATCGCGCACCAGGGCGCAGGGTACGACCAGAATGACGTTGCGAGCCTGACTGCAAAGGGCATCCAGCTGGCGCACTGTCCCAACATCGTCAACGACTCCACGGCAGACACCAACATTTTCTTGATGCTGGCCGCCATGAGAAACTACTTCCAGGGCGCCCAGGCGCTGAAGGAGGGCCACTGGCCGCAGCGCGGGTTTGGCGCAGGGGTCAAGGAGGGCATCAACCCCAAGAGAAAGGTTCTGGGGATCGTGGGAATGGGCGGAATCGGCAGAAATGTCAGAGATAAAGCCCTCCCTCTGGGGTTCGACCGTATAGTCTACTACAACCGCAGCAGACTGTCGCCAGAGCTGGAGAAGGACTCGGTCTACTGCTCCACGCTGAAGGAGCTGTGCGAGGTGGCGGACGTCATCTCGGTGAACGTCCCACTGAACAAATCCACCCACCACCTCATCAACGACGAGCTTATCAGCTCCATGAAAGACGGTGTGATCATTGTCAACACCGCCAGGGGCGCAATCATTGACGAACAGGCGCTCATCAAGCACCTGAAGACCGGCAAGGTGTCCAGTGCGGGTTTGGACGTTTTTGAGAACGAGCCAAACGTCAGCACAGAGCTGCTGAGCCTGCCAAATGTGTGCGCAACACCGCACATGGGCACCCACGCAGTGCAGACGGTGTTTGACATGGAGAACTGCGTCATTGAGAACATCAAAAGCGGTCTGCAGACTGGCAAAGTGATCAATCTTGTCCCAGAGCAGCAGAAGAGTGGGTTGTTCTAGGTGTCTCTGGAGAGGGTAGTTGTTCTAGGTGTATCTGGAGAGGGTAGCTGCGGGCATAGCATGCTACGAGAGCTAGCCATTGTCTGCCACCAGTGCACACACTATAGATTACTCTGCCACTAGTATAATGATAAATGCACACACACTCTGCAAATCCCAGTAGCGCCAGCCCCTGTTGTGCTAGATGCGTCTTGTTACCCAGTGGTACTGGAACAGCTCAGTGGTGCCAACTTTAACAACACTTTGCATAGAGCAGATACGTTAACAACACAAAACTAAACATCGAGACTTCATTAACTTTGTATCTATCTAGTATGGTACTTCTGCGTAGCCCAGAGGTATATTTAGTGTGCCCACCTACCAATGAGTATGCCTACCTACCAATGAGTGTGCCCACCTACCAATGAGTGTGCCCACCTACCAATGAGTGTGCCCACCTACCAATGAGTATGCCCACCTACCAATGAGTGTGCCCACCTACGAAGGAGGAGTGTCCCACCCACTAATGAGGTATTTACTGCGCTGTAAACCTGTGCCACTAACACTTCTACTACACTCTAAGGCATATCTGCTGTGTCACTAACGGTATATAATTAGTCTTTGCCTACCGGCACATCTACTATGCCACTGAGTGATATACTTTGCCCTAATAAACATAACAAATGTATGCACTACACTGTGTCTACCTACCAATTGAGTGTCACTTCCTACAAGGTATATGCACCAGTGATGATATACATGGTACAGCCCTGTAAGGTATTAAAGTGCCAGTAATATAAACCAACAATACTTCCACTCTCCAGTAGATACACCACAGTATTATCTATCCTACTCAATGGTGCTTTGCTGTTCCACCAAATCTGTACTAATAACGGCATATAACGAATGTACTCTCCAAGATACACCAGGTGCCACCATGGTGTAGATAAATCTGGTCCCACTGTGGAATATCTTATCCCACTGTGGAATATCAGGTCCCACTGTGGAATATCAGGTCCCACTGTGGAATATCAGGTCCCACTGTGGAATATCAGGTCCCACTGTGGAATATCTGGTCCCACTGTGGAATATCTGGTCCCACTGTGGAATATCTGGTCCCACTGTGGAATATCTGGCCCACCACGGCTATCTGGTGGGCAAAAACAACCACGCTCAGCACTTCCCTCTAATGCTATAACGAATACGCACCAAGGTACAGCACCTCTGCGGATCAACGTCATATCTACACGCAGCAAACGACAAGCTTATTACCGATATACAAATGTACTTGGTGCAAATCACAACTCGTCTCTTCTGCCCTTGATATCCACCAGTTCCACAGTGAACACCAGGTCAGCGTTCGGTGGGATGATCCCACCAGCACCCCTCTTGCCGTAGCCAAGCTCGGAAGGAATCGTCAGCTCTCTTTTCTCGCCAATGCACATCCCATCAACTCCAAGGTCCCACCCTTTGATAACCTGGCCAACACCTAAAGTGAACTGGATTGGCGAGCCTCTGGTCAACGACGAGTCAAACACAGACCCGTCCTCCTTCAGCGAGCCCGTGTAGTGCACCTGGATCACGTCGCCCTTCTGGGACTTCTTGGTACACTCTTCTGCTGGCACTTGGTGGAGGACACCTGGCAAAGTGTTAGTTAGCTCTGTGTGCTCTTACTACGCCCAATTAGCCCGCTGGCAAGCTGGCAATGCACTCACTGATCTGAACATCCTCTGCTGCGGCTGCAGAGGTGGCAGACACGGCCCCAAGGCCGGCTGCAAACGCTAAAACTGTGCTGAACTTCATCTTGGATGTTTCTTTAGGCGGAAAAAAGTTTTAAGCTGCGGAATGGCTAAAGGTTAGGTAAGTGGACTTTCTGAAAATTGGTTTACAGGCAGTGCTGGCAGGCTGGGGTCTGCTGGTGCTGTAGGTGGAGCTGCTGTTTACATTCTGGAGTTACTACGTTTCTTATTAGTTACTACGTTTCTTATGAGTTATTACATTCTTATTAGTTATTACATTCTTATGAGTTATTGCATTCTTATGAGTTATTGCATTCTTATTAGTTATTACGTTTATGGGTATTGGTGTTTTTGTTCTATACTGTGCTTTCTGCCGTTAGTGTGGTTTCCTGTGCCGTTAGTAGGAGAGTAAGCTGTCTACTCTGCTAAGGGAGGTGAACTGGCCATTAGTATAGTTTCTATTGTGTTATTACTGAGCCATCACAGTAGGTGAACTCTACTGAGCTATCAGTGCGGGTTTCTACTGAGCTATTAGCGTTGGTCTGAACTATTAGTGTATCTGGAGCTTACTGATAGGCTTTCTACTGAACTATCTTGGAGAACTCTTTTCTGCTATTAGTGTTAACTACTGTGCTATTAGTGTTAACTACTGTGCTATTAGTGTTAACTACGCTACTAGTGTTAACTACTGTGCTATTAGTGTAGTTTTCTGCCTATCAGTGGGAGATGGAGCTTTTCCACTGGCTATTAGTGGTAAAACTAGTGTGCTATTAGGTAAACCTACTGGCTAGTGATAAAACAACTATGCTATTAGTGTAGAGAAACCTTTCTAGTGCTATTGGAGTGTACTGTGCTGTGAGGTTTAGTGCTCGACAATCCACGCAGCCTTGAGCTGCTTGGAGCGCGTCAGCGGCTTCAGCACCAGAATCAGCACCAGCACAACACACACGCTCACAATGAGCATCAGCTTGTTGAACGTCTCGCCCAGCTTATCGAACTGCAGCGAAGGTGCAACCCGCGTGCAGTACAGGTCTCTGCCAATCGCACACACCAGCGAGGTGGACTCCAAGTTAGTAGGCACGGAAACCAGTTCCCCCGTGGAGATCTGCAGCTCGTGCGAGATCATCTTGCTGTCGTCAATGGTAATGATTGGGTCATAAGGCAGCAGCATAAACTCCTGCTTCTCGACTGCGTTCAGCGGCCTGTTCTCAACACGTCTGGAGCTCAGCACAAATTTAGGCAGGTGGAGGATCTGCCCGTTGGCGAGGCTCACCAGCACTGACTTGGTGGTGATACCAAACTTGGTTCTGGTCAGCCCCAGCTGGTCTATTTTGTATGGCAGGATGAAAGACTTGTTCTTAAACACTATCTCGTCATCCTGCTCAAACATGTCAATCACAGAGATCTTCTGCTCAGGGTATGGCGAGTCGCTGAAGTACGAGTACACCACCCAGTGCTCCCCAACCACCACGCTGATCGGCTGGTTCACGTGCACCTTCTCGTGGTGCACCGTGCTCAGCACCTGCCCGGTCACACCGTCCAGCACATAAACCAACAGTGTCTGGCGCTCATTCAGCACCGCAATTGCAATAACGTTGGGATTCAGGTACTTGTATAAAACGGTCTTATCCCCAAGAACATAGCCGACATTTGCGGTTGTTTCGTCTGGCGACCTCACTGCCAGCCCAACAATCACTTCATCCTTCGCTATACTGAGCTTCCAAGTCTCGTGAATTGCTCCTGCTGCGTCAAAGTACAGTCCTTCAACTGACTTCATATCATGTTTGATGCTGTAAGTCTCGTTTTGGAACGCGCCTGTTGAATATACCAGGCCATGGCCCTTGAAGTTCAGGTAGAAGTCTGTTGGCGACAGCTGTGTTACTGACGTGGATGGCGCAATAACCTTCTTGCTGACTATCTCTCCGTCGGTTGCATTCATTTCAAGCAGTTCTCCATCCACCAGGAACACCAGCAGGCGGTCTCCCTCAACAACAATCTTCACAACATCGGCACCCACGCCAATACTCCAGTTTCTGGCTCCGTTTAGCGTGCTGATCGACTGAACTGAATTGTCAGTTCCCAAAATCAGCTTCTTGTCAAACCCAAACAGCTTGTCGTTCGAGTGTGCATTGAAAAACTCAATCTGTTTGATGTGTGGCAGAAGATCCCAAAGAGCATTGTAACCCCTTCTCAGCTCAGATAAATGGTGCTTTAGTCTGATCAAATAAGCTTCAATCAAGCTGGATTCTTCCTCCAGCAGGATCTCCTGCTCATTCAAGCCTGTTTCAGGCTCAGTTTCATACACTGCAAACGCCTTTACATACGCAAATGAATTGTCAAACGAATGGACCTCTCCATTGACGTAGCAATTGATTGTATGGTTTTTGAATTCAATAGTGGAAAAGACTTTGTCGTCAGCATAATCGACTTTGATATCGACTATGTCCTCATGTGGCAGCTTCTCAACCATAAAGCTGTTGATTTCCGTACCTTCAATGTCATAGATTGTGATGTGGAACTCAGTGAATATTATAAAGTGATTCTTGACAAATTTAATATCATATTTGAAAACATTCATGATTTTAAACAGCTCTTTGCCCGCCTTATCAATAATCTCCAGGTGATGATCTCTTTCAACTGCTATCAGCTCGTTGTGGTTTAAATGGGTTTGCTTGTCATTGCTTTTGATCGTTGACGATTTAAATTCACCAGAATTTTCATCAATTGTAAATAGCTTGTTGCCCTTTACCAGCTTGTTTTCGTGAATTGACAAGAGATCTTCAACTTTACAACTAAAACCCAAATCAAAGGACTTGAATTCACCATTAAAGAACTCGTATTTGGTCTTACCATCTTCATATATGAACAGAACATTCCCATTTTTAAGAATTTGAATACTGAACGAGTTGAAGCTAATTTTCTTGGTGAATGACTCGCCATTAGCACTAACAACTAGCTTATCATCAAACAGAATGGCGAAGATTCCAGACTTGTACTTGAAGTCGATTAATTGATCATCAAACTTCAGTAGTTCACTAATTTCAAACCCATTTTCCCCATCGAATTGCTTGATAACTGCACCCGTTTGCTCATTGATCGCCACAGCTATGCTGCTGTCCTCATACTTAGTAAAATGGTGTGCCCCATTGACCACAAACTTCCAGTTAATGTCGCCTTTTGAGCTCAGGCTTGAAATCTCGCCAATTTCACTTAGTGCTATCAAATTCTGACCAACAAGCTCGCTTTTCGCAACAACTCCCAGCTGCTTATGGTGCCAGTCCACTAACTCGTCCCTGTATAGGGCAAAGCACGCTGAAATCAGCCAAATAAAACAGATTATTGGCCTCATTTTGTCTGTTTGTTTACTTATTTATTCACTTTGCAGCTGAAGGTTGAAATCCAGTATTACTGCTTAGTCATATATTATATAATCAAACCGTATACAGTGCCCAAGCGGTTCGCTGTGGGCCAGGTGGCCAGGAGTGGCTGTGTGGCTGGCACGGCACTGTGAAGCCGCAGGGTGCTAGTCATGGCAGCAGGACCAGCAACAACTAAAGTGGGCAGGCAGGAACGAGCAGCGCTGCTCCTCCCGCAGTTTCTCAATCTATGTACACCTTCCTGCGGGCTCAATCATGGTCCTGCTCGCCCGCCTCAAGCTCAGGCTCCAGCCCGGTCTCCAGGTCTTTCCCCTGCTTCATCCTCAGGGCGTTTCGCAGCCCCATGGACCGTGGTGTGAACTTAACTATAATATCGCAATCGTAGCCCAGTTTGGTCCACGGATCGTTCATCTCCCACACTTCCAGCAGGTCCAGGTCGCTCTGCAGCTCATTATCGTCCGGTACACGCAGCCCACTCTCGCTAGGATTGAAAACCAGCGAGAACTGGTTCTTTTTCAGCTGAGACAATATCTCACTATTTTTTCTCAAATTGTTCTCTCTGAGAACCGAATAAACTCTCTGGAACTCTGGGGAAGAGATGATGATCGACTCGTACTCCGCAGTGTCCTCCTGCTCGCGAATCCACATCTCTATTCTGTCTGACCACTCATTGAAACTCATTGGCTTTAAATCCCAAGGGCCAAACCAGTGGTTGACTGGTTTCCCATGTAGCTTCGCCATCTCTCTGGCCTTGGCTGCCTCCTCGCACCAGGGGTCGTACGGCAGCATCAGTCTGGAGATCTCTAAACCTGAATTGAAAATGGTGTAAGACCCACTCACTCCTAAAGCAAGCTTCATGATCCTGTTGAACGCACCCCTCCTGTGCCAGATGCTTCTCAGCTGCGTGAACATGGCAAGCCCAATGCCTGTCTGCAGCACAACTAGCGACCACAGACATGAACGGCAGTCAGATGCTGGCACCAAAGGACCAAACATTCTCAGACCAATTGACGGTCTTTGCACAAAAGTCCACGAGTCACGCTTGGAATTCCCCCCTAATCCTATCGATGTCCCACCGGAGCTACTGCCACCGCTATTTGCACCTGGAATAAACCCCATTTTCGACTAATTGTATGCGCTTTTCTTCACAGATGTTAAATATGGGAAATATTTCTCAGAAATTTCAAACTTTCTCTTAATGAGGACATTTCGAGATGATTTATCAGTTTAATATAAAAACAGCCACCTTGGCTCCTCCCAGATGACTTTCCTCTCACCACACAAGTACCATATCACTTACTATTGCAGCAAAGATGAGCGAAAAGAGCGACAAACGCAACAATTCCACTGAACTTATTTCCTCAGTAGGCTCAGAATCAGCACAAGAATCTGTCAAACAAACCACCTCCCCACCAGCCATTGAGAAAAAATCGAACTGGCAGCTTCGTTCTTCGATCTTGCTCTGTGTTGCAACAGCCTTTAGCGGGTTCATCTTTGGCTGGGATGTCGGTACCATTGGTGGTATTTCCAACATGACTGGGTTTAAGAACAACTTCACCAAAGATGGGAATTTCGCCTCTATGATTATTGGGTTGATCATTGCAGTGTTCAACGCTGGGTGTGCTATTGGTGGTTTGACTTTAAGTAAGCTGGCTGACAAGTTTGGCAGAAAGATCTCAATTTACATCTCAATTGTGATTTACTTGGTTGGCACTTTGATCCAGATCACTAGCTGCTCCAGCAAATCCTGGGTCCAGTTCATGGTTGGCAGAATTGTCACGGGTTTGGCTGTTGGGTCCACAAGCGTCTTGTGCCCAATGTTTATCAGCGAATCGTCGCCTTTACAAATTAGAGGTGCAATGGTTGTTCTGTACCAGTTGATGATCACTTTGGGGATCTTTTGTGGCAATATTGCCAACTACGGTTGCAAAGTCCACCACGAGGGCACCAACACTGAGTGGATGATCCCAGTGGGGCTGGGATTCTTGTGGGGTGTGATTACAATTGTGGGTATTTTTTTTATGCCAGAAAGTGCCATCTATTTGATTGAGCAAAAACACGACGAAGCCGAGGCCAGAAAATCTATCAGCAAGATGAACTGCGCAGGGTTGAATGATGCTTTGGTCAATGCTGAGGTTGAGAGGATCACCGCAAACTATCAGCGTATTCAACAGCAAATTGGTGATGTCAAATGGAACGAGTTTTTAGTTGGGAAACCAAAGCTGTTTCTGAGATTAGTTATTGGTATGATGATTATGGCATTCCAACAGTTTTCAGGTGCAAACTATTTCTTTTACTACGGGACCTCATTGTTCAAATCTGTTGGGCTGAACGACTCTTATGTCACTGCAATCATTTTATCGGTTGTTAATTTTGTATCCACGTTTGGTGGTGTGTACTTTGTTGAGAAGTTGGGTAGAAAAGCGTGCTTGCTTATGGGCTCGATTGGTATGTTCATTTGCATGACCATCTATGCCTCGTTAGGCTCGTTTGCATTGAACTCCAAAGGTGTTGAGAATTCTCATGTTGGTGGTGCAATGATTGCATTTACATGTATCTACATTTTCTTTTTTGCAACCACCACAGGCCCAGTCACATTTGTTGTTGTCTCAGAGCTCTACCCGGTGAGAGTCCGGGCTACGTCGATGTCAATTGCTACATCAATGAACTGGATATCAAATTTCCTGATTTCGTTATTCACACCATTTATTACCGGAGCTATTGGGTTCAAATACGGGTATGTTTTCAGTGGGTGCTTGCTAGCAAGCGCAATTTTTGTGTGGTTCCTCGTCCCGGAGACTAAGAACCTCACATCAGAGGAGATTGACGACTTATTCGAATAGTTTATTTACCAGTAATAAACGGTTACCTTTTATTCCCTATATCGCAAATTTCCTATTTAGGATATTAATTGTTAAACCATCATAGATATCGGTTGGTGTCAGAGCTGGGAATACCGAAGGGAAGGCTATCAGGCGTGAAAGCTCTGGCAAGGGTTCTCTTAATGGCTGGAAAACTGATTTTGGGGCGGTGGTGTAATTTGAGGACGCGGTAGGAGCAGGAGCAGGTGCAGGACTAGAAATTGGACTGGAGACTGCCGAAGTGAATGGGTAAACGCCCTTGGGAATGACAATGTCTTTGAACATCTTGTCTGTGGACGGTGTCTTGTTGTACAGCTTGGACTTGCTGAAGTGTTTGTTGGTTGTGTAAGAGATAATGTGGTACTTCTCATGATCTTCAGTCTCAATACTGAAACTCTGCTTGATGAGCCCATTGGACTTGTAGGAATTGGCCGAGTTTGCCATTTCTCTGTACGTCAAGAACGAGCCAGTCACTCTTGACGCACTCCAGGCCCTGCCGTCGGTCCATCTCTTCATATGCGTAGTGGTTTCATTCCAGATAAACACATCACCTGGCTTGATCTTCAGCCGTTCTGTGTATTTCAGTCTCTCGTGAACCAGAGGCACCAGGCCCAGTCTGCTGGCTTCTATTAGGATCACCGCATCCATGGGCGTATTGACTGCTCCTTCGTATGACGGCATGGTGTGTTCGTGTTTTACTATAACGGTACTGTTGATATAAGTAGGTGATTTGGAAATACTACACTGCTTATATATTTAGGTGACGATCATGAAGATATCGGAAAGATGTGCCAGGCAGCAATAATTATTCTACAGAACGATAAATCCTGTAGCATTTTGTGTCTGAATTGTGTGTAACTGTACTGTGGGAGTACCGATAAAATCGTGTAGGGTGTGAGATGATGCATTTAGTCAGCAGAACCATGCAAATCGCATCTGATTATAAGCTTAAAAAGGCGTGCACGACTCCAATTCTCTGCTTGCGGCAGCAAGATTGGTAATATTCCACACCTTTCACCACCTTGGTCCATTTCCAAGAGATGTTTGAGAGCCGTGCACAGCCTCACCCCAGGCAAGCAGTGGGGTGTCCACTCCAGTGCACAGCAGTGCTCACACCCCCCTGTCCTACTGAGCCCTCAGGCAACGGAGACCTGGCCAGCAGCGTGCGGTTGCCAGCTGCTGCCCAAATGACATAACGGCTGACTCAGTTCGCTGACGTAACTGCTGACCAACCAAGTTGCCCGGAAACGATTTCCACAGAAAGGAAAAGCGAAATTTGTTTGTTTACATAGAGAACGAGCTAGTTGTTATCGAGTGGGACAAGTGAGCCATGTACCAGCAGCAGCAGCAGCAGCAGCAGCAGCAGCAGCAGCGCCTCAAGCTGTTGTCACTGACAAAACCGCTGCCCTCACAGACGTACTGGTCAGACAAGCTGAAAGAACAGGGCAAAGAAGTGACGAGCGACGTGCTCCAGTACGAGCAGCTGATCCAGGCAGACTCGAAGTTCAATAAATCACTGCAGTTTGAGCGCACAAACTACAACAACAAGCCTGTTCTGCAATCAATGTACCACGATTTGAAGTACTACAACGAGCTCAAGCTCTCGAGAATGAAGACACTGCAGATAGCGGGCCAGGGGAACTACACCACGTCGATATGGGGCGAGGGGTACCAGGGGTACGGCAATGGGTTCAGCTCGGCTGGTTCCACAAGGGTGCTGCTCCCGGCTCATGCTAAAAGACCACACAAATATGCTGACTTACAGCTAGACAAAGCCCAAATCCAGCAGCAGCTGACACAGGACGAGGAGCTCGTACCAATAAGGATTGAGTTCGAGGCCGAGAAGGACAAGCACAAGCTGCGGGACTGCTTTCTGTGGAACATTAACGAGAAGATTGTGCCGCTCGAGCTATTTGTGTCCACTATCGTAAACGACTACAAACTGCAGAGCAACAACGGGGTGTACGACCACCTGCTCAAGACCATCAAGGACCAGATCCAGGACTACTACCACTACAAGTACAATTTCAAGTACGGAAACGACGTGAGAGTTGTCATCAAGCTAGACATAACGGTTGGCAACAACCAGCTGATTGACCAGTTCGAGTGGGACATTTCGAACCCGGAAAACAACCCTGAGGAGTTTGCCACGCTCATGTGCGAGGAGATGGCGCTGCCGGGGGAGTTTGTCACGTCCATAGCGCATGCAATCAGAGAACAGGTGCAGTTGTATACCAAAGCCCTGGTGTTGCTGAACTACGATTTCCAGAACGGGTTTATTGACGATGAGGAGCTGCGCAGCAAGATACTGCCGTTTGTCACCAAGCACGAGGTGCTGAGACCCGGAACTCAGATTCCACGTTTCACGCCAAACCTGATAGAGCTCAGTACAGGCGAGCTAGAGAGAATTGACAAGGACCGTGAAAGAGAGAGCCGTAGAAAAAGACGTGGTCCTAGATCAAACAGACGTGGAGTCAACCTGCCTGAGCTGGACGAGCTGCCACAGCATTTCCTCACGCCAGTCTACTCGACCACAATGCCGGGTGCAATCGATGTTACTGACAGTGTGGACTCAACGTTCAAAGAAGTGTCAACAATCAATGTGCCCGTTGAGAAGAAAGCGCGTGCCAACAATTTTGCTTCAGCTGCTAACTCTGCAAGACAGAGGGTCGTGACGGTACGCGAGAACGGGAGGTTCCTTGTCAAAATAAGGTACAAGCGCTGATGCATTAACACTGATGACCTGTAACAGTATGGTAATTTAGATAAACAACCTATTACAGCACTCATTGTAGGATTAATGATTTTTACTCACCTTGAAGCAGATTTTATTAGTTGCTGGAGAGCATGTGTAAACTGTAGTGTTGACCATGCAGTGGGATGTACTCTAAATCATGGGTTATGTCAGGAATGTCGATTACATTTTGTACAAATAAACACTATCTGTGAGAATAACATTTAATATTTTATTCAGTGAATGAACTTCCACGGCTGTTTGCTAAAGCAAAGACTTCAGGCTGTTGGCAAGGATGTGATTCTCATATATGGTCAGAGTAACTGTGAATTGTTACTACAATCCACTAGAATGATGTTAGATCTTGTGCATTGTATCACTCGTACTGAAAGGCTTTTAACAGTCCACAAGGACACCCAAGACCCTATATACCAAACTCATGACGTGAGGATGCTTCAGGGCATTGGAGTAATGCAACATTGTAACAACTATTTGATAAAGTCACAGGTTATTGAAAGTGGAATAGGACTCAAGCTGAGAATAAGCTGCTGTTACTAGTGCCTTAAAAACCACCTATTATTGACCACAATATAAAAACCACAGTGTACTGGACACGCATAAGGAAACACCTGCAAAAACTTGAACCACCATATACTGCATAAACACTTTGGCATAGTCCTAAGCAACAATATACTGTTGTTTTACATACAGTGGAATGTATAGCATACTGGAGTATTGTAGTATACCGGAATATCATAGTATACTGTGATGTCACAGTCTACTGCAGTAACTAAGTACAGCGCAAGGACCCTGCAGTGAGTTACCAAACCACTGCACTATATAACTTGAACATCGCAACAGCCTTAAGTCTTGACACTTACGCTCTCTACAACCTCAGACCACAGTGTTGTAACCGCACACTCCAGAGTCATTAAAAGCCAAGTCTCAGGTGGTTCCAAGTGGTAACTACTGTAATATACTCAAGTAGAGATGTTTGTAGAGACCCACGCCTGAAGACAGCCACAGGTGTGCTTTTAGTTTGTCAGACAGGTTTGGCAGTAAAGAAGTAGTATAATATAGAGGCTGTTTTGAAGAGATTTCAGTTGTGTCAAGACAATTGCAGTTTGGCACAGAAGCTGTTTAGAGTAGTGGTAGGTGCTTTGGGCTGACAAGACATAGAAACTGAGTGGTTGAGGAGGTTATGCTGAGGTGACCATCTCAAAACGTAGAAACTGTTTAGAGTCGTAGGTTATGCCTAGTTAAGTGAATACAGGCTGATACTTTAACCACCAATACACAGAAACTACTTAGTGGTATTCTGAGGGCTTAACACTTTAACACATAGCTGGAACTCAGCACTTCAGTACGTAATGGACTCAGCAGATCAGTACATAAGTGGAGCCTACTTAGCGGTATTCTGAGGGCTTAACACTTTAACACATAGCTGGAACTCAGCATTCCAGTACATAAATGGAAACTACTTAGGGTGGTTAAGGAACTTAGCACTTCAGTACGTAATGGACCCAGCACTTCAGTACATAAGTGGAAACTACTTAGCGGGATTCTGAGGTCTGCTGGCAGTCACTATTGGCCACCTCAATACACAAAAACTGCTCAGAGTAAGCCCCAGGCTATGCTCGAAGTTTGCTGGAAGCTTAGCAGTTTACTAGAAACTGCTCAGTCGCAGGTTTTGAGGTTGACCACTTTACTAGAAACTGCTCAGTCGCGGGTTTTGAGGTCTGCACAGGTTTGCTGAGTCTGCACAGGCATCACATAGAAAGAAACTGACACAGTTCAGCCCAATCGGTGGTATTTCCCTTTTCGGCCATTTCGTATATTTTTACTTATTTAAATTAGTAAACAGGCAGGAAAGAAAGGAGCCAAAGGCCACAAGAGGAGCGAGCAGACAAAGATGGCGGGCCAGAGATATTCAGAGCTTCCGCAGGAGCATGCGGAGGCAGCGGAGGGCGAAGGCAGCAGCAACAAGGCGGCAGGGGCCGGGGAAGCTCCGCCAGTGGCAAACGAGTCTGCGGCAGAAGGGTCCTCGTTCGACCTGGAGGCCCAGACTCTGCACGCAGCACCGTCGCACAGGCTCAACACCACCATGTCGGCAGCCAGCAGGTACTTCAACTTCTTTGACCGGGTGCAGATCACGCGTCCCGGCACCTCAGCCACCACCAACGGCTCAGGCATAGAGAACGACGGGGTGTTCAACAACCTGACGGCCAAACCAGACCTGAACCCGCCACAGGACAGCGACAAGCCGCCCACGTACGACGAGGCTGCTAGTGACGCTACTCCTCCGTACTGGGAGGCGACCGTGGTGTCCAACTACTCTGACGAGAGCTATGTGGACGGGCTGCCCGTGGGGAACTCGGTCAACTTCCTGTGGAACCTGGTGGTGTGCGCCAGCTTCCAGTTCTTCGGGTTCCTGCTCACGTACATCCTGCACACGTCCCACGCAGCCAAGCAGGGCTCGCGCTTCGGGCTGGGAATAACGTTTTTGACCTTTGGGTACTCGATGATCTCCCGCAATAAGGACGCCATCAGCACGTCTGTGGACGATGGCGAGCCTGCCAGCAGGCTCACGCCAGCAGCCCCGGACAGCGTGGCGGACGCAGGCAGCCTGGACGCGATTGCAGGGACCCAGGACACCTTTGAGTCGCACCTGGCCGGCATCCACCACACAGAAACCGCGCAGAAGTCCAACACCGTGGCATATCTGGTGCTGGCGCTGGGCACGTTCATCATATGCAAGTCTGTATGGGACTGGGTGATGGTGAAGCGGAAGGAGAAGGAGCAGGAGGAGGCTGCGAGCGCAGCGATGTCTGCCGGGTCTGCTGCGAGACAAGCGGGCCGTGAGTCAGAGCACTCAGAGGGCGTAGAGCACTCACAGGAGGAAGAGGAAGAGGGCACTGAACTGCAGGACTTGTAGTCCCAGCCCCAGGCAGGCAGTTCCAGGCAGGCAGTTCCAGGCAGGCAGTTCCAGGCAGGCAGTTCCAGGCAGGCAGCCCCAGGCAGGCAGTTCCAGGCAGGCAGTTCCAGGCAGTCCCAACAGCCAGACAGACCTCAATTTGTACAGTAGCAGAGCAGGCAACCTGCTCGAGATAGGATAATGGTTATACGTGTTTTATAAGCTCGTGTAGTGCAGTAAAGTTTTGCTGGATGAGCTGGTTACTGTTAGCTACTAAGTTCTATATCTTATCTCATTTATCTATTATTCCAGAGGATCTGGTGTACTAGCAGTATGATCAGCTATCAATGCTGAATAGTTGGTCTATTAATACTGTTAACCTTTGAAACAGCCATGGCATGGCACCAACCCAATCAAGGTTATTTACAATTACAGATAATGGTATCTAGGTAGATTTGAACCTGCATAAGCTGCAAGTAGCTTTGCCATTTAGTGAACCTACAACTTTATTAGAAGTAGCTTTGCCATTTAGTGAACCTACAACTTTATTAGAAGTAGCTTTACCATTGAGTAAACCCACATAAGCTTCATTTTAATTAACCTACACAAGCTTTGTTTGAAGTAGCTTCACCTAAACTAAGTAGAGTACAATTAATATATAAATACGAGTGAGAATGTGTTCTGTAAGACTTGGTGAAGCAGATGACAACACCCAGCAAACCCAACATCAAACTAGGAGTCCCACCGTAGTAAAACACAGCAATGTGTCTATGTCGGACCGTTTTCTCTACCACCACAGGTGTTATGGTGGACAGAAAGAGCAGCTGTAGATCAGCTTTGGGTGCATCTGACAGGTGTTTAGGTACCAGAATCAGACAGACTAGTCATTTACAGGGACGTGAAAAGGTGGATATCGAGTGCTGGTTTGGCAGGTCAATGTGTCTAATGTAAGACACTATTTCTAACAAGAACAGAGCGGGAAGCCATGACCTGAATACCGAGACATACCAAAAGACCATACAGCGACAGCCAGATTAGAGACAGAGTTCTACTCCAAGTATTTCAAGAAGTAATAATGAGCAGGTTATACCGGTAGCAAGTATGTTTGGGTCAGTTAGACCAGATGGCTATAATACCCCCAACCCAATATGGCTTTAAATATTGCTAGTTGGCTGGCTATTAAACGTTTTATCCATTTCTCAATAGTTTTCTATTGTGAACTATAATTTTAGCAGGTTGCAAAGCTATCAATTGTGCTTGCAAAGAGCTGATTGAATCTTCAGGCGTTTCTGGGCTATTACAGTATTGTTACACTCATTAATGGTTATTCAACTTTTAGGTGATTGGCTGTAATATCCCCTTATCGACATGGAAAGCAGTAAAGCTGTTTGTCAAGCTACTATCGATAAGTATATGTCACAGACTTGTGTGTTTATCCTCCTCCAGGCGATTAGTATCTAAAGTAGGGTTTTTTATTCGCTCCTACAGACGATGGACTATAATATTACCACTTAGAACTGTAAAGGTGTATGATTGTTTCTCTAACACCTTTAGCTCACTCTACTTAATAGCTAGATCTATTATAATGTAACATAGATAGGCTGGACCGGTAGTTAGCTTTATTTTTACCTGGCTACCAGATGTACTATTGATTGGCTACAGTATTGATTGGCTACACTATTGATTGGCTACCAGATGTACTATTAATTGGCTACCAGATGTACTATTAATTGGCTACCAGATGTACTATTGATTGGCTACCAGATGTACTATTGATTGGCTACACTATTGATTGGCTACACTATTGATTGGCTACCAGATGTACTATTGATTGGCTACACTATTGATTGGCTACAGTATTGATTGGCTACACTATTGATTGGCTACCAGATGTACTGTTGATTGGCTACCAGATGTACTATTGATTTAGCCACTAGGTAGTAGTTTACCAGATGTACTACTGATTTAGCCACTAGGTGGTAGTTACTAGATGTACTATTGATTTAGGCCACGTAGTAGTTTACTTACTGTAAGGCTTATGGCAGCCTGCAAGCATATAGAAGGTGAAGTAGCGAGAGCACAAGTAGCTGATTTCGAAGATGTCTGTAGACTGATAGCTTGTAGATCGCGAAAGGTGCTGCAGGGGTCCAGAGGTTCCCAGGGAGCTTCAAGGGACCTTTAGAGAGTCTTCAGGGAGGACGTTAGGGAGCCTCCAGGGGTCCAGGTGGTGGTTAGGGAGTCTCCAGGAAGAGGTAAGCGCGGGCAGAGTAGCCAGGCGGATTTTAGAGGGCCCAGGCAGAGACAGGCAGGTTAGGCGGAAATTTGTGGAGGGAGGCAGGCAGGTTAGGCGGAGGCAGAAAATTCTAGCGGGAGACAGGCGGAGACAGGCAGGTTAGGCGGAGAGAAAATTCTAGCGGGAGACAGGCGGAGACAGGCAGGTTAGGCGGAGAGAAAATTTGCTTTCTGGTAAAATATTTTCTCGAGCACCAGGAATGTCCAAGACGTACGGAATCACGCCGCCAATCAGCACTGCGGGCGCGACGCCCGCAGAGAACGTGCTGAACGACCAGCTGATCACAGAGCTGAAGAAGCAGGGCTCGTTCGAGAGCGAGGCAGAAACAAGAAAGCGGTCAGCTGTCCTCAAGACGCTGCAGCAGCTGGCACAGGAGTTCGTGTACCGGGTGAGCAAGAACAAGAACATGTCTGACGGGATGGCGAGGGACGCGGGCGGCAAGATCTTCACGTTCGGGTCGTACAGGCTCGGGGTGTATGGGCCTGGGTCGGATATCGACACGCTGGTGGTGGTGCCTAAGCACGTGACGCGGGACGACTTCTTCACGGTGTTCGACGAGATGCTGCGCAAGCGGCCGGAGCTGGAGGAGATTGCGCCCGTGCCCGACGCGTTCGTGCCCATCATCAAGATCAAGTTTAGCGGGATCTCGATCGATCTGATCTGCGCGAAGCTGGACATCCCCCAGGTGCCGCCTACGCTGCTGCTGAACGACAAGAACCTGCTGCGCAACCTGGACGAGAAGGACCTGCGCGCGCTGAACGGCACCCGGGTCACCGACGAGATCCTGCAGCTCGTCCCCAAGCCGCAGGTGTTCAAGCTGGCACTGCGGTGCATCAAGCTGTGGGCCCAGAGACGCGCCATCTACGCCAACGTGTTTGGGTTCCCCGGGGGAGTCGCCTGGGCCATGCTGGTGGCGCGCATCTGCCAGCTGTACCCGAACGCTGTCAGCTCCGTCATCGTGTCCAAGATGTTCCACATCCTGTCCGTGTGGGAGTGGCCCCAGCCCGTGCTGCTCAAGCCCATCGAGGACGGCCCGCTCCAGGTGCGCATCTGGAACCCCAAGGTGTACCCGCAGGACAGGCAGCACAGGATGCCCGTCATCACGCCCGCGTACCCGTCCATGTGCGCCACCCACAACATCAACGCCTCGACCCAGAAGATCATTCTCAGCGAGCTCAAGCGCGGCGACGAGCTCATGGCCGACATCTCTGCCCACCGCAAGCCCTGGAGCGCCCTCTTCGCCAAGCACGACTTCTTCTACCGCTACAAGTACTACCTGAGCGTCGTGGCCACCACCCGGGGCGACGACGAGCAGCACCTCAAATGGAGCGGGCTCGTCGAGGCCAAGCTGCGTCTGCTCGTCACAAAGCTCGAGAACCTGCCCCAGGTCAACCTCGTGCACCCCTACGTCAAGGAGTTCGAGAAGGTGTACAAGTACGCCGACGACAGCGACGCCATCGACATCGAGTCCAACTTCTGCTACTTCAGCAAGGAGGCTGCTGTTGCCGCCAAGTACACCGAGATCACTGACGACAACAGGGACCAGTTCAAGGACGACAAGAAGCTCCACATCACCACGCTGTACCTGGGCCTGGACCTCAACCTCACCCCAGACAACAAGACGCTGGACATCCGCGCGCAGTGTGCCGAGTTCTTCGACATCTGCCGCTCGTTCCAGGAGTACCAGGACGCCACGGTGTTCTCCATTGGCATCAAGCAGGTGAAGCTGTACGACCTGCCTTCGTTTGTGTACGACGAGGGCGAGCAGCGCCCGGTGAAGCCGTCCAAGAAGAGAAAGAACGACAAGAACGGCGGCGACTCCAAGCGGCCCAAGTCCGTGCATGCGGAGACTGCCGCAGGCACCGCAGGCACCGCAGCAGGCACTGCTGCAGCCACCGCAGGTGGTGCTGTAACTGCTCCTGCTGCTACAGCCAACTAACCACTCCCTGCCTAACCACCTGCCCTACAGCCTAATCACATTAGCACTGCACCACTGCACCGTCTCTCCCTACAGCCTAACCACATCAGCACGCACCGTGTGACTGTAAACATACACCATTTGTTGTGATAACACCGTAGTAATAGCGTAGGCACTATGAACAGCATAATACACCATTTGTTGTGATAACAGCGTAGGCACTATAAACAGCATAGTAACATTATGTGGAGTGAAGACACCGTAGTACATCTTATCGGCATGGCACTATAAGCAGCATAGAACACAAGTGGCACATAGACACCGCAATAGCACAGTGGGTGGCACATAAACACAATCACCATACGGTGACACACCATAACAGCATAGGTGGCACTATAAACACCATAAAACACTATGTGGGGTGATAGACACCATAACAGCATAGGTGGTACCATAAGTATGGTTGGTAGCACCATAAGTACTGGCACTATCAGTACGGTAGATAGCACCATAAGTTCGGTAGATAGCACCATAAGTACGGTAGATAGCACCATAAGTACGGTAGGCGGTACTATAATTACGGTAGGTGGCACTATAGCTGAATATAGGTAGCACCATAAACAGTATAGTAGTGACACACACAGTCGTATCAGCATTATAACACCATAGGTGGCTATAAACATTATATGTAGTATCAGGACTATCTTGATAAATGACACCATAAAACACCATATGGAGTGATAGACACTGTAATAACAACACAGGTGGCACTACATGTAAGTAGGTAGCACTATAAACACCATATAGTGGTGCGCAGCATAATAAACCTTGTGTAGTAGATAGCACAGTATAAGTACGCAGAGCACTATAAACAGCAGACGTTCCCTCCAATTGCTAGTTGTTGAGGTTACATTGTACATATCCCAGTTACAAGGCCCAAACCACCTCGCTGAACTAGGATTGGGTATATAGCAGTATAACTACCAGGAACTTATAGGCCGCACTACAAGTACCATAAATGTAGTGGTGGCATCAAACATTACAGGAAAACACCGTAATTGCAGTAGGTAATTAGGTCAGAATATAAGCACCAGGTGTAGCGGTATCAGTAAAGTACCGTAGGTGGCACTATAACATATGGCCCCAGAAACACCATATGGAACACTATAGACAGGAATATAAGCTTTGTAGGCGGTACTTGAAACCCACAGGACTATAGTATTATTGCCACCACTATAAACACCATAAGTGCAATATAGTACCCTAGGCAACATTCATAGGCAGAATTATAAGTGTGTAGTGCTAGCAGGATGGCACTATAAACCCACAGGCAGAATACATTGGCCAAACTATAGCAGGGTATAAACCACAGATGGGACTAAACACCAGGCAGTATAGTTTTATGGGTGGCAGTGATAAATACCGTAGGTGGTAAATAGGCAGCAGTACAAGCACCATAGAAAAAGTACCCTAAGTGAAATGTGAGTACCTTAAGTAAAACCGTTAGCACCGTAGTGCTGTAAAAGTCTCTCAAAACAGTTATCTGAGTGCTGTAGGTAGCAATTTATATACCTCTGGTAACACTATAGGTAGAATAAACTTAATGTGGAGCACTATTATTTGGTACCATACGTAGAACCATGATGCTATAGGGGTAGTTTTGTACTATACTTAGCAGTACACAGTTCATATAAACACCATATAATATATAGGAAGAGCACAATAGATACCAATAGGTATCGTAGGTGCAGTAAAGATACTGTAGGAAGAACCGTAGCCTAGCTGGTATCCACAATAACCACAGCTTACAATATTAACATTGCCTTGATAGACTAGCAGATCAGCACCTCACTACCATCTGTCCACTCTGGCCATAGCAGTAAGTCAACAGATACGACTGGTGATAATTGGTGATAATAGGAGATCATAGAGACAGTGGTGCCCGCTGATGATACAGCTACTGGTGATGGACAACTACTTTGTTCACCCAGCCAGACAATACTAAACATTAGCTAGTAGTACACCCAGCCAGACAATACTAAACGTTAGCTAGTAGTACATCAGTGGCTCAACCTTTTCATGAGTTCACTATCAGGCTAACACCCCACAGCAATACACTGGTTTAATCTAAATCTATCACTACAACTGGTATCGTACTTATTCATCTATCAGACAACTGCACTACAACTCTCGTGCTAATCTATCTATAAGCTAATACACAGGCACTCAGCCCAGCACCACCAGCACCTTCTCGTAGATCGTGAACACAATACCGCCACTGAGCACGAGACGGCCCAGACGTGGCGTGGCACCTTTCCAGAACGTCTTCAAGCCCTCCTCTCTGAAGATGGTGACAAAACAGTTCAGAGTGCTCGAGTACTTCTCGCTGGCTCCCAGGGCCTGCATTCTGGTCTTGACAGTGTCGATAGGCATCGTGGAGTACACAGTGACGATCCCAGCAAACGCACCAACGACAAACGTCAGTGCTGAGCTGAGCGGTTTGTCTGGCGGAGTGTTGGACGCCTGCTGGATCATCGTCTTGATTTTGTTGTAGCAGCCGAGCCTGACAGCCTGGTTGGACGCCTGACGCATCGATACAGGCAGCAGACCTGCGTACAGCCCCTTGATGCCCAGGTCTCTCACACACTTGAACGAGCCTGTGGCCGAGGTGTATTTTGGTTTGGCACTCTGCTTATCGTCGATCATGGCCGTCTTAATGGCCTCAAACGGCGTGACTGCAACAAAAGACTCGAGCAGCCCAGCCCCCAGGCCCGCAATGACACCGCGGGAACCGCTCAGCTTGCCCTCGTGGTCCACCAGCAGGCCCTTAATGGCATCGAACCCCAAAAACCGGACACTGGCCTTGACGGTGTTGCCCACGACAAACGCCGGGCACCCAACGTACAGTGAGCCGACCCCCTGGGCCCTGGCTGTGTTGTAGATGAGTACCAGCGGGTTGCGTGAGGCAGTGGACGACTTGTCAATGAGCTGCAGGCGGGTCTTAGCAAACTCGAATGGGTACGTAATGACACCCTCGACGGCCCCAGCCAGTCCCCCGGCTATAAACGACTTGAATGGGTCAGGCTGCTGGTTAGTGCTGTCCTGCAGTGGCACGGCATGCTGCTGAACTCACCTTCTTAGCTTCAGACATTCTCAGCTTTCAGTGATGAAGAAAAAATGAAAAAAATGAATCACCACGAAAAAGTTTGAGCTGATGGGTTCCTGCTAGGTGATGGGTTCCTGCTAGGTGATGGGTTCCTGCTAGGTGATGGTTTCCTGCTAGCTGTATGTGGGATCACAGTGGTTTGTCTGCAACTCCCAACAACATGTAGTGCTCGTCTCGTAGATGTCCTGATACCTATCTCAGCCCAACACGCCAGCCGCTATTTGCTTCCTGAGCTTACTGTTCTTCTTACGTCAGTGATTAGGGCATGGTGCTGGGGTCGTGTATGACTGGTAAGGCTTGGAAGTGTTGTTTAATAGCAATAGCACCATGAAATGTGGTGTCTGGGACCAAATTTCACCCTGCTGATAATGCCAGCAGGTAATGCCAATAAGCTCGTAAAATCTCAAGGAATGTTGTTCAGTTCTCATCGCTTATAGGTCTTGAACAGGTGGTTTCACTGAGACCTGTAGCTTTTGCGCTTCCATGTAACATTCTTGGTGTGCTTATGCTGAATTTTAGCTCACAGTTGATGTTTGCTCAGATGCCTAATAACCAATAACATGCTTATCGTCCACTTCTATTGGCAGATCTCATAATAGCTATGTTGACTCGAGCTTTATATAGATGAAATCATTTTGAATAGCCAAAGCTGACTACAGCTGAAGCTATCCGCACCACTGGAAGATGAAACTAGCAGTGCTAAAGCCTTCTCACCATGAAGGACTTCGCAAATGATGCACTGGTCAATTGACATGATGCATAATCAAATACCTCACATTCAACAATCATAATAGCACATTCATCATTCTAGTTCTTCCACTGACTAACAATCGTCCTCTTTCAAGCACAACGCCTCCTTCCACCTATAGCTGTCCATCTCCCTAGCAAAGCTCCAACTTTTATTGCACATATTATAAGAATATTGACAGTGCGATATAGCACCCTGTTTCACAATTGCCGGTCCCTAACACCCTAGCAAAAAGCCCAGACAGCCAGCTAATGTCTAACACGTTTACATTCCTTTACATAGCATCAAAACAGGAACACGACCAATATCTGTCCCAAACATGCCCTGAAGTAGGTATTACCTAACACAGCACTAACTATATCATCAGCACTCACCGTCACTCACTATCAGCAAATTCTGACCTGAGCTGGTGATTCGAAATCTTTTAAAGATCTTATAGCGAGTGCTAGTTGTAAAGCCTGAAAACTTATCTCAGCCTAGTTGTCGCAGCTTGCCATAGCCTGATGTATTATTGGCGCCACCTTAACAACGTTGGGCTCATGAATCATTTTCCCTGCCATTACTGTAGAGCTATTATTACCTGATACTGTGACGCAGATAATTGTGAATTACTTGCCATGACTGCTGTTGTCATAATTGTTGTAGTGGTTATAGAATCATCATTGGTTGCCTCATCTACTATCACTGCAAAGCTCATAGAGTTTTTGATTGCACTGTAATGCTATTGCTACCCGATATATTGTAATGCTCATAGCATTATTGATCACTGCCATCAATTGTCCCGCTAACTATATGCTATTAATTAATTGTTATACTGCTGAATATCTGCTATAACTGTAAAGCTATTGGCCTTGTACAGATACTGATTACTGTCATTAAAGGTAATGCTCATTAATCAAATGAAGACGGATCACCTGCTAGCTGTAAGGCTGTTCATCTGCTAACTGTAAGCTCATGGATATGGATTACCTGATAATAGTAACGCTCATATTAGTACTTAAAACCTGCTATTGACTGTATCATCAATAACTGCCGTTAATTGTAAAGCTTATTGTTACTAGCATTAACTGAGTGCTTACTGATTACCACTAACTGTAATCTTATTGATCATTGCCACCACTGTAATGCTTGTTATTACCATCAACTGTAATGATATTATTACCATCAACTGTAATGCTTGTTATTACCATTAACTGTAATGTTATTATTACCATCAACTGTAATAATATTATTACCATCAACTGTAATAATATTATTACCATCAACTGTAATGATATTATTACCATCAACTGTAATGCTTGTAATTACCATCAACTGTAATGCCTACTATTACCACTAGCTGTAATGTTATTATTATTACCACTAACTGTACTTCCTATTATTACCACTAACTGTAATGATATTATTACCACTAACTGTAATGTTATTATTACCATCAACTGTAATGTTATTATTACCATTAACTGTAATGCCTACTATTATACCACTAACTGTAATACTAACTGTAATGTTATTAGTTACATTTCAAAGCTCACTGGCTAATGCCAATTAAAGCTATAATCACCGCCATTAACTGTAATGCTCTAATAAAATAAAGGGTAAAGTTACTGATAACCTGCTACTAACAACTGTAAAGCTCATCACTGTTAACTTAATGCTTAGTGTTATCACCCGCTAACGTAATGGTAGTGCCATACCGCCATACCGCCATCTCAGCACAATCAAAAAAGAAAAAAAAGTTTGTTTATTTTTCGTTTTGGCTCGTTTAGCACAAAACCCAACAAGTAAACAAACACTGAAGAACAGCGAGCTGTGTTATTTAGCGCAGCGGGAGACGAGTGAGACACACAAGCGGACCCAGAAGTAACGCAGAAGCAATGAAGTACACTGCAAGCCAGAGAGACAAGCTTATCGAGAGGTTCAATCTACAGAGTGAGTGTTTTGAGTGCCCAGCAGGGCGCCCCAGCCAGTGCCAGGAGCCGAACTAACAGCCCACAGCCCAGGAGCGCCGCCAGCAACTCACGCAGGAGCTTGCAAAGACATGCAGTCTGTTTGAGGCGCGAATCAGAAGGGTCAAGGCCACTGTGCCCAAAAAGTTTACCACGCTGCAGATCGCAGACGTGCTAGCGGTGGAGCGAGACCACCAGCTCAAGATCTACACGCTGCTCCGGGACATCGAGCAGCTGCGGCGGGCGCAGCAGGGTCTGGAGACAGCCCCAGCAGCAGCAGCGGGTCCGCCAGACTTGAGAAACGAGCTCCAGCAGCTCCAGTCCCGCAGGCTGCGCAACCAGCAGACTCTCCAGCGGCGCAAGCAGTCCCTGGCAGCCACGGGGCGGGTGTCCAAGCCGCCCAAGTGAGCCTGGGTGCTTTTAGGTTGTTAGGCCGTTTACTCTTCACACGTCCGCTGAGCCTGGCACTGTTTACTCTTCACACGTCCGCTGAGCCTGGCACTGTTTACTCTTCAACTGCACTGCCACTGAGCCTGGCAGAGCGTTTCCCAGCGTGGTACCTGTTAATCTGTTAAAGCTCAGGGTCCAAGCCTGGACCCTTTTCAAATCTACACTGCTCACTCTGGTTAGGTCAGCCCACCTACGTTGGGAGCCTGTCCACGGTTATTACTGCTACTCTGTTAAAGCTACGGGGCAAGTCCTGGCACTATTTCATGTTACTCGTCCAGGTTTGGACCCTTTTGAAATTTACACTGCTCACTCTGGTTAGGTCAGCTGCAGGCCCACTGAGCCTGGGCACCTATTACAATGTTAAGGCTACGGGCAAACACCCGTTCACGGGCTGTTAGGCCAACCCGTTAAGGCAAAATCGAAAACAATCCGCCAAATCAAAAAAAAAAAAAAAAAATCTTTTTGAGGAAATTGAAAACAAATTTGGCGAAAAAGTGAATATTTTGGACTTAGAGACAATTTGTTTGCATTGTGGGCCGAGCATTATAACCATGAGCCCCAGAGAGTACATCAGCAAAGTGCACCCGGACGAAACACACGTGGCGATTCTGGAGAAGTCGTCGTTCGACTATATTGTGCGAACAGGGCTGGCAGGAGGAGCTGCTGGGTGTGCGGGCAAAACGCTCATAGCTCCGCTGGATAGAATCAAAATCCTGTTCCAGACGTCGAACCCGCACTACAGGGCGTACTCGCACACGCGGTTTGGGCTGCTCAAGGCGGCGCACAAGATCTACACAGAGGGAGGGATATTTGGGTTTTTCCAAGGCCATTCTGCAACGCTGCTGAGGATATTCCCTTACGCAGCCATCAAGTTTGTGGCGTACGAGCAGGTGCGCCGCGTGCTCATACCCTCGGACCAGTACGAGACGGGCCTGAGACGGCTGCTCAGCGGGTCCATTGCCGGGCTGTGTTCTGTGTTTGTGACCTACCCACTGGACCTGATCCGAGTACGGCTGGCTTACGAGACGTCCACGACCCACTCCCGGCTGCTGAAGACCGTCGCAAACATTTACAAAGAGTCGCCAGTCCAGCTGCAGGGCGAGAGAACCCTGCTCATCACCTCCATCCGCCAAATGCTGCCAAAAAGCATGGCAAACCTCACCAATTTCTACAGAGGGTTCTTCCCTACGATCCTGGGAATGATCCCGTATGCTGGCGTGTCCTTCTGGACGCACGACTTTTTGCACGATGTGCTCAGACACCACCTGCTGGAAAAATACACTGTTGACTCTGGAGCAACAATGTCGATTTTGCAGAGAAACTCCAAATCACAGCACGAGCACAGGCTTCCACTAAATACATGGGCACAACTGCTAGCGGGCGGGCTGGCTGGAATGGTGTCGCAGACTGCAGCATATCCTTTTGAGGTTATACGAAGAAGATTACAGGTGGGGGGAGTTAAAAACAATGGGCAGTTTCTCAGCGGGTTTGAAATGTCCAAAATCATCTGGCGCGAGCGCGGGTTCCGCGGGTTCTATGTGGGGCTCACCATTGGGTTCATCAAGGTGGTTCCGATGGTTGCGTGCTCGTTCTGGGTGTATGAGAGATGCAAGTTTCACCTGGGTGTTTAGATCATCCCACTAGCTGGATGATTGTTACCGGTGTTAGGATGGCTCCAATGTGCGTGTTTATCTGATTTCACTTGGTGTTGAGCCTTGGGAGTTGGTCCTGCTCATGTCGATGCAGTTTACTACTTCGGTGAAGAATATTAAGAAATCAGGTGAAGAGGAAACCGGCTGATGCAGTTACTAGGAGGTGGCCAACGGTGTCAGGTGGTCTCGGCTACGTGTATCAATGCAATTCTTTATTAGTGTTAATGCAACTTATAGGTTATTATTAAGTGTTATGAGCTCAAAAAATTACTCAACAGCTGTATATCCTGTACAGCAATATGCAAGTCTTTAGATGTGATGTTGGAGGACACCTTTGTAGTGCCGTCTTTGGCGTGGTGGAGCTTGATGATGCCCAGGGACTCCAAAGTGGTGAGGATCTCGAGAAACTCGCACTTCTTGAGCTGCCCAATGAGCTTGTCGATCCTGTTGGTGGTGTAGAACTCGAACAGGTCGTTGGTGTTGAGCTCCCGGGGCTGCGTGGCGTGCAGCTTCATCAGGTTGCACACAATCAGCTTCTGCTGGATGTTCAGGTTCTTCAGTACGAGGCCCTGCTTATTGTCAAACACGCTGGAGCAGATCTTTGCGACATGGGAGATCTTGACGCGCGGAGCGTCCGCGTGGTGGTACGCCAGCAGGTCCTGCTTGGAGTGGGTGCGCAGCAGGTCTCGTTCCAGCAGCTCGATGGAGTTGCGGACAATGTCAAAGGCCTTTCTGAGGTCCCCCGTGTTGGAGGAGGCCTTCTTCGCGCACAGCTGGATGGCGCTCTTCTGGAACAGGGGCACGTCCGGGGCGCCAGGCGGAGCCAGCAGGCTGAGCTTGGCGGTGATGATGTTGTGGATCTGCTGGGAGTTGTAGGGCAGAAACGCCAGGGTGTTGGGGTTCAGGCCGTTGATCTTGAGGCGAGGCAGCAGTCTGTCAATCATGTCGAGGGCGTTGGAGATGCCGATGAGCATCAGGTTGGTGTGGGCGGAGTTGCACCAGCTGAAGAGCTCGAAAAGCAGCTGCTGGTCGATGTTGATGAGCTTGTCGAGCTCGTCCAGCACCACGACGCTCATGAACTGCTTGGTGGTGACCAGGTCCAGCAGCTCGCTCTTGGAGCTCGCGATGGAGGTGCACTTCTTGCCCGTGAGCTTCTTGTGGATCTCGTTGAAGATGGTTTTGTTGTTGGCGATGGTCATGCAGTTGATGTAGCAGTAGGCGATGTTGCACTGCTTGCCGTCGATGTGCGTGCTCTGCACGGAGCCCTCGGCCAGCTCGATGTACTTGGACAGCGTCAGCTGGGTCTGTGCGGTCTTGCCTGTGCCTGGCGGGCCGCTGATGTACAGCGAGTTGGACACGCTGTGCGTGAAGTGCTGCCTGAGGAAGGTGTTGAGTGCGTGGTACTCGCGCTCGCGCTCGGGCAGGAACGCGCTGCTGCTGTTGTCGCAGCTGCGCTGGAACAGCGCCTTGGCCTGCGAGTAGATGGAAGACTTGGGTGCTGCCTCTCCAGCCTCCGCCTGGGTTTCCGCCTGGGGCTTGCTGGAGGCTGCCTGGGTTTCCGCCTGGGTTTCCGCCTGGATCTCGCCCGGCTCACCACGCTCATCACGCTCGCCCAGGTCGCCCAGGCACAGCTTCTTGGGCTGCGGCTGCTCGCCAGGCCCCAGGTCCAGCCGGCGCTTGGTCTTGCCCACAGACTCGGGCGTAGGTGGCACGTACTGCTGCTTCTGCTGCTTCTTTGGCGTCACGGCTATGTTCTCAATGCTCGAAAGGACCATCTTGTGCTGCGGACTGCTCTGCGGACTGCTCTGCTGGGATCAAACTGCTTTTATAATTTTCGTGACAATTAACGTTCCTGCATGCAATTTGCCGAAATAGGAAATGACGCGTGAAATGTCAACAGACGCGAAACCGCGTCCGCCTGTTACCCGGGTGGAGAGCCCTGGCCGCTGGGGCTCCCAGTGGGCCAGCAGTACTTACAGTGGTCTTGCCTGGGTGCGTAGCAGCTGACCGAAGAAGCTGCAGCACCTGCTCTGCCATGGTAGAGAATGGTCTTGGTCCATAAGGCTCCTTACCCATAGCTGGGCTTTTGCATCACCCGTGGGTAGCATGTCTGGACATGTATGCGTATTTATGAGTATAACTGATTCTCTACTCTGTACGGTTTACGGCTATACGTAGGTTTCCCTGGGGAGTGGCTGTGCAGCGCTGTCTCGATGAGTACATTTGGGCTTGTAGATCTACGAGGTTTACGGCTAAGGTTTCCATGTAGCCTGTGACCAGCACAGCTCTTGGTGCTTTATCTATGGAAGTAGAACAGCATTAGCATGATTAATAAGATATGATGTTAGGGAGATGTTAGGGCCGTAGGGCCTTAGGGTATTACGTTAGGGAGATATTAGAGCAAGTAGAGGGGGCCTGAGGGTACTGGGGTTCTGTTAGGGCGAGCTGAGGTGTGTTAGGCCTTAGGGTACTTGTTAGGGAGATGTTAGGGCCTTAGGATACTTGTTAGGGCCTGAGGGTAGGTGATATTAGGGCGCATGGAGGTGTGGTTATAATTTGTAAGGTGTTAGTGTAGTGGTTAGGGTACTTGTTAGGGCTTCATGGTACTTGTTAGGCCTTAAAGTGATGTTTTAGGACGAGCAGTTGAGGTGTTAGGGTTAGGTGCTGGGGTTGTGTTAGGGCGAGTAGAGGTGTGTATTTCTGAGTTTATAGTTAGCGAGTTAGGTGCTGTGTTAAAAAGATCTTAATGACCACTGTAGTTTGTAGAATATGGCGATCATTATTTACAGTACCTTTACGTCCGCACCAGTACCTATAATAGTCCCGAAACAACAATTGCATAGATGTGATATACATTTTAACATGGTTATTAAGAATGACAACTCCATCTGCTAGTACATGAAGCATTTGTATACCAGCTGAGTTAACCAATGGAAAGATCTTCTTTAATGCATTGGACGTTGCTTCTGCCTTGGGCTTTAAATAGTGGCTGGCGTAAATGTTAACACCCCATCAATTGAATATCTAGTTTCAATCAAATCACCATTGTATCTGGTGACGTATAATTCCAAACATCGCTTATAGGTACAAGGAGGTTTCCCGGATCTCCCAGACAGAAATGCCATCCCAATCCCAGGTGTAGGAGGAAGATTATTTCTACCCTTTGACTATTTTTGGTGATTCTGCTCCGGCTAGTGATTGATTACTCTGTTGTTGTCAGAGCTATCAGACAACAAATAGCTAAGGTACTAATATGTTATTATATTGTTGCGGTTGCGTAGTTGTAGTGCTCTTGGTGGTCATGCTAGACTTTATTGGTTCAATAGCTAAGGTACTAATATGTTATTATATTGTTGCGGTTGCGCAGTTGTAGTGCTCTTGGCGGTCATGCTAGACTTTATTGGTTCAATAGCTAAGGTACTAATATGCTCTTATTATGCTGCAATAGACAGGATACTACACCAAGTGATAAATTTCAGTTAGTATTTGATAATGGTAGTTGTATCTGGGGCCAGTACTTGTGATTGATGGAGCTGCTACTGGTGAGGTAGTAAAATCAGAAGGCCTCTAGACCACACAACAGGTGAATCATATAGACCACACAACAGGTGAATCATATAGACCACACAACAGGTAAATCATATAGACCACACAATAGGGAAGCAATCATGCATATCATATACATAGCGTAATGATATTTCTGAATCTCTCCAACGTTGCTCCTGAGAATCAATCTTAGTGCCCCAGAAGAAGCGTAAATTGATTATTCCTAAACACCAAGTCTGGCATTTTTATTTGATCTGCCGTTTATAGCCCTGGATTGGCCTGTAGTTTCGCATATAGACCGCAGCTGAGCTGATAATCCAGTTGGTGGTTTGCACTTGTTGCCTCACATGCATGTCCCTCAATCATCAACTCTTCACATTTGAATATCGAATGAATCTTCCAGAACAACCGTAACTACTCAAACACTACCTAACAATACCACTAACACCTAACCAAGTCCCTAGCACCTCACGCTTACCACAATACATCAATACAGTACTTACAACACCCTCACACAACACCCTAACTTGTCCTTAACAATGGCCCTAACAATGGCCCTGACAATGGCCCTGACAATGGCTCTAACACCCTAACTTGTCCCTAACTTGTCCCTAACTGGTCCAACTCTAACACACATACAATACATAGTACCTTTACACCATTTTTGACACCTACTTGTCCGACACTATACCACCAACACCACTTGTCACTACCATCACATAAATACAAAGAATTGACACCCACCCGCCTATTACTTCCTACCACCTAAAATGTCTACATAACTCAAGCACCCTAACACAACACCCAGTAAGCTAACACATTCTACAATTACCACCCTAGACAACTCCACCCTAACACAACACCCAGTAAGCTAACACATTCTACAATTACCACCCTAGACAACTCCACCCTAACACTCTCAAAATTTACACTACCTGCACAATTAAACCCACCTAACTAGTCCCTAACACACACTAACAGCACCACTTGTCCCTAACAATACCCTAACACAACATTCTACAGCCGAAACACCATTACTTAGACTACCTGAGCACTACAATTGAACCCACCTAACTAGTCCCTAACGCTACCCTAACACACCCCAGCACACCCTAACTACCAGTCCCTAACACACCCTGACACACCCTAACTACCAGTCCCTAACACACCCTGACACACCCCATGGCTAAACAACCACGGCCAAACAGGCGCAGAAATACAGAAAACGGCAAAAAAAAGTTGGTTAGTCAAAGCAACCAATGTCGATATTCACCGGGATCCAAACGCTTGCAGCCAACAGCACCGCTGTGAACGTCGTGCTGCACCTGGCACTGGCCCTCGGGGTCATCAAGATGACCACGCTGGCCCTCAGCTTCGGCAATATGCTCCTGCAGACGCTGGTGCTGCCACCAGTCAACTACCGCAAGTACGGGGCCCAGGCAGGCCACTGGGCCGTGGTCACTGGTGCGTCGGACGGCCTGGGCAAGGAGTACGCGCTGCAGCTCGCCAAACGCGGGTTCAACGTCCTGCTGGTGTCCAGAACACAGGCCAAGCTGGAGGCCCTGGCGCAGGACATCAAGACGCAGTACGGCGTCCAGGCCCGGTTCCTGGCCCTGGACTTCAGCGCAGACTCTGAGGAGAACTACGCAGCCATCGCCCAGGCGGTCGCGGACCTGCCGGTCACCGTGCTCATCAACAACGTGGGCCAGAGCCACTCCATTCCCGTCCCGTTCCTGGAAACCGAGGACTCAGAGCTCAGAAACATCATCACCATCAACACCACCGCGACCCTCAAGACCACGCAGATCATTGCCCCACGCATCGTGGCCACTGCGCGCTCGTCCAGGTGCAGGGGGCTCATTCTGACCATGGGCTCCTTCGGGGGGCTGCTGCCAACCCCGTACCTGGCCACCTACTCCGGCTCCAAGGCGTTCCTGCAGGCGTGGTCTGCTGCGCTGGCGGGCGAGCTTGCTGTCCAGAACGTGGACGTCCAGCTCGTCATCTCGTACTTGGTCACCTCGGCCATGTCCAAGATTAAGCGTGCTTCTGCGTCCATTCCTACCGCCAGGGCGTTTGTCGCCTCGGCCCTCAACAACGTGTGCCGCCGCGGCGGGGCCCAGGACCGCTACGCCACCTCTACTCCCTTCCCAGCCCACGCTCTGATGCACTGGGGGATCGAAAACACTGTTGGCGTGTACTCCAAGCTGGCCAACTCCCTGAACCTGTCCATGCACAAGAGCATCCGTGCCCGCGCGCTCAAGAAGCAGGCCCGCTTGGCCAAGAAGGAGTAGTATATAGGAATATGAGTGCCTCCCCGATCACCAGTAGCACCAGTAGCACCGTGGCACCGTAGCACCGTAGCACCAGTACTATCAGCACCACGACCACTACTGACACCGCTCGGAGCCTGCTGCTCTACTGCGCTGTCTCTTCTCCCGGGGTTGGTGCCGATCTCTACAACTACTGGACTAACCTGCTATACCTGACTGAGCTATTGGACGAAAGCAATGCACTAACTACTCGATAAACTACTGGGCTAACCACTGGCACCGCCGCAAACTGCAACTAAACTATAACCATTGGACTAAACTACTGGGCTAACCACTGGCACTGCCACAAACTGCAACTAAACTATAACCATTGGACTAAACTACTGGGCTAAAGTACTGGATTAAACCCCGGACTAAGCTACTGGATTAAGTCACTGGTACTGCCATACTACTGGACTGAACCACCGGCACTACTATAACCTTTGGACTACACTATGGACTACACTATGGACTAAACTATGGACTACACTATGGACTACACTATGGACTACACTATGGACTACACTATGGACTAAACTATGGACTACACTATGGACTACACTATGGACTAAACTATGGACTACACTATGGACTACACTATGGACTACACTATGGACTACACTATGGACTACACTATGGACTACACTATGGACTACACTATGGACTAAACTATGGACTAAACTATGGACCAAACTACTGGACTAAACCACCGACTGTGCTATAACTACTGGATGGAACCACCGGCACTGGTCTTACCACAGAACTAAACTAGTGGGCTAAACTAGTGGGCTAAACTACAGGCACTGCTATAACCATTGGACTAAACTACTGGACAAAAGCAATGCACTAACTACTCGATAAACTACTGGGCTAACCACTGGCACTGCCACAAACTGCAACTTAACTACTGGCACACCACGCAGAGGGTCTCTAGCCAACTTCTCTTTCCGCAGTTCAGCACAATGCCATTGCAGTTCCTACTACTACTGCTTAAAACAGTCAGCAGTAACTTGTTCCAGCTCAGTGCTGCAATGCCATAAAATATCGCAGTTTTACCACCCTGCTGCTACCACAACCACCACCTATAGTCTCCTACACAGCGGGCGGTGTGGCACCACTGGCACCGCTGCTGGGCTGTTCCTACCACAGGCCAGGCCGTCCCAAAACAGCAAACTTCCCAATTAGGCAACCAGTACTGTTTATTTATTTTGATTTTACAAAATTGGCTCTTTCTGTTTAGAACTTTACAGATCAGTTTGTTCACTTGTTCAGGAGGCCAAGCACACACAGAAGGAGACATTGCGAGGCAGCAGGACGAAGATGGTTGACTTGTCGAACTACCAGCGCCTGGAAAAAGTGGGCGAGGGAACGTACGGGGTGGTGTACAAGGCATTGGACACCAAACATAACAACCGAGTGGTTGCCCTAAAGAAGATCAGGCTGGAGTCTGAGGACGAGGGTGTGCCATCGACAGCTATCAGAGAGATCTCGCTCCTGAAGGAAATGCGCGACGAAAACACAGTCAGACTATACGACATTATCCACTCAGACTCACACAAATTGTACTTGGTGTTTGAGTTCCTGGACTTGGACCTGAAGAAATACATGGAGTCGATCCCTGCCGGGCTTGGGCTGGGCGCCGACATGATTAAGCGGTTTATGATGCAGCTGGTCAAGGGGACTGCGTACTGCCACGGGCACAGGATCCTGCACAGAGACCTCAAACCGCAGAACCTGCTTATTGATAAGGAGGGTAACCTGAAGCTGGCAGATTTCGGTCTGGCAAGAGCGTTTGGGGTCCCACTGAGAGCGTATACCCACGAGGTGGTCACGCTGTGGTACAGGGCGCCAGAGATCTTGCTGGGCGGCAAGCAGTACTCTACCGGGGTTGATATCTGGTCCATTGGGTGCATATTTGCCGAAATGGTGAACAGAAAGCCACTGTTTGCAGGCGACTCAGAGATTGACCAGATATTCAGAATCTTCAGAATTATGGGAACACCAACCGAGGAGGTCTGGCCAGACGTGAACTACTTGCCTGACTTCAAGAAAACGTTTCCAAAATGGAAAAAGAAAGATCTACAGGCTTCTGTTCCATCCCTGGATCCTGCTGGCGTGGATTTATTAGAGCTGATGCTGGTTTACGACCCAGCTGGACGTATTTCTGCCAAGAGAGCCTTGCAGCACGAATACTTTATGGAATCGCAGCATCCTCAACAGATTTCGCAGCATCCTCAGCAACAACCCCAACCGCTAGGTGCTACTGTGTACTAGCTACCGGGCACCATTTGATACCTAACCTAATTAATTAATAGCTTGATACCTGTAGTGGTGTGAAGGGTAGCTTAGAGCGCTCCAAACTGGAACTGCTTGAAACAGATTTTCATACCGCTGTGAAGTTTCTTGATAGCACTTTTGCTGCTGAGACTGACCAGTGCATTGAAAGGTGCCTGAGATAAGCCCGCTATTGCCTTCTGCAGCTCATCCAGTAGCCATAAAGCCCAACTTGATAGCTTACTTTATCAGTTTTCGCAGCTCATCCAGAAGATTATCAGTAGCCATAAGCTGATAGTTCATCCACAAGATTATCAGTAGCCATAAGCGATAGTTCATCCAGAAGATTATCAGTACCATAAGCTGATAGTTCATCCAGAAGATTATCAGTAGCCATAAGCTGATAGTTCATCCAGAAGATCACCGGTAGCCATGAATGTAGCCTCGAGATAGTCTGAGTCCAAAGCAAGTACACAGTCAACAGATAAAATGACCAGTGCTAGAGAAAACGACACAACTCGCCGTCAATATTGTCCAACTCAGCCTTTTTATAAAAAAACATCATTCGCTGGACAGGTACCCGCCATTTGATCCCCTGCTTGAGCAGGTTTGCGCACCGCACAAAGTCCCGCAGGCTGAGATCCTGTGGGTTCCCCATGAAGTCAGTTATCGACAAGTTTGGCACTTCAAGTTTCTTGCATTGGTATTTCTGTAGAATATCAAACCCGTACGGGTCCATATCGCCAATACCCCACACAGGCAGGTTGCTGGACTGCGCCACAAGCCTGAGGAAGTCTTTGCTGAGCTGGTCTGGAAACCCCTTGCCGGTAATGAGGAAGTTATCATTCTGGAGCGAGTTGAACACTGCATCCTTCTCCAGGACCAAGATGTACTTTGCCTGGCTGATAATCTCCACCCTGGCGCATCTGTGCAGGTACGGGATCAGGCTGCTGGCCCCAGCAGAGCCCACAACGGTCTCTGTGCCGTCGTCAAAACACAATCTGACAACACCCTTAAACAGCCCTTTCTGGGACGGACAGGTCCCCAGCTGGTACTGGGACAGCCCCAGCGACTTGCTGAGAAGCTCGACAAGGTAGTCCACCTGCCTCTGCCCGCGGAACAGGCCCACGTCCTGGTAGTACAGGTCTCTTCTCGTGGTGACACAATTATTCTCCAAATTCCTGATTAGGAGCACCACGACCCGCAGAAAGCTCGCAAACTTCTGCGCCTCAGCACCACTCCTGCCTGGGAACTGCAGCGGCTGCACCCGCCGGCCCCTGACGTTGAACCTAACCACAATAACCTGCAGCTGCTTGATCCCGTTCTCTATCAAGCAGACGGTCTGTTTCAGCTTTTCCAGCGCGCTCCGGTACCTGTGCCGTGTTAGTTCTGTCCCCAGGCGCCTACTTTACCGCACAGAGGTCTGCAAACGGGTCGGTGTCGGCAAATAGCTCGACTATCCGGGGCTCTTCAGCTTTCATTTCGTTTACACCAAAACAAAACAAAACAAAGAAAAAATATTTATGTTTTAGCACTAAACGACAAAAACAGGCCAAACATGCTGGGTTCCAAGGGACAATTCCAGCAGCGCGAGTTCTCGTTCCAGCAGGTGGTGCCAGTGGACGTGACGGTGAAAAACCTGCAGATCAGCGCCAAAGTTGGGCGGTTTAAGCGCAGATTGCGTAAACGAGCCAAAGAAGAGGACGAGGAATCGGCGGTTATCCAGCCCATTCTGCACAGCACGTCGTTCCAGATCCCCAGCGGCAGCATTCTGGCGATCATAGGGGGCTCTGGCTCGGGCAAGACGACGCTGCTGAACTCGCTGGCGGCCAGGATCGGCTCGTCAAACTCGCTGCTGCAGTCTGGGGAAGTGAGATTCAACGGCGGGAGCCTCAACCAGGTGCGCCATGCGTACGTGATCCAGCAGGACATCCTGTCGCCCAGCCTGACGGCCAGGGAGACGCTGCAGTTTGCTGCTGAGCTCAGGCTGCCGGACATTACCAGCTCGCAGGAGCGCAGCCAGCTCGTGGAGGAGGTTATCCTGGAGCTGGGGCTCAAGGACTGCGCCGACACCGCTGTGGGCGACTCCACGCACAAGGGGCTCAGTGGGGGCGAGAAGAGACGGCTCAGCCTGGGCATTCAGCTGCTGTCGAACCCGTCCGTGCTGTTTTTGGATGAGCCCACCACGGGCCTGGACGCCAACTCGGCCCTGCTGCTGGTGCAGACGCTGCAGAGCCTCGCCCGCAGGGGGCGCACAATCATCATCAGCATCCACCAGCCCCGCTCAGACATCTTCTTCTTGTTTGACAGACTGTGCATCCTCACCAAGGGAAGATGTGTCTACAACGGCAAGGTCGACGCTGTCCTGGGGTACTTTGAGGACCAGGGGTTCACTGTGCCGGACAACGTCAACCCAGCCGACTACCTGATCGACATAACGTCCGTGGACACTCGAAACGCGCAGGACGAGTTCCGCAGCTATAAAAGAGTAGAGCAGCTCGTAGACGCCTGGCTCAAGCACCAAAAGGACGAGGAAGAGCTGCAGTCCAAACCGCTGTTGCTGTCTGAAAAGCCCAAGCTGAGGGTGCCGTTTCTCAGGCAGCTCAACGTGCTCGTGAGAAGAGACATTCTATTAAGCTACAGAAACACTTTGGTTCTTATTTCGCTTTACCTGGAGGCCATTGTGATAGGCGTTGTGTGTGGCTGGGTGTTCCATAACCCAAAGCACGATATAAGGGGAATTAGAACAATAACATCGGCCATCTACTCGTCAAACTCACTGCAAGGCTATCTGCTTATCCTGTTTGAAACTTACAGACTGACTGCCAACGATATTAAACTGTTTGACCGTGAAAGAAGCGAAGGCTGCACCACAGTCCCAGGATTCTTGATATCCAGAAGAATAAGCAAGCTGATTGTCGAGGATCTAGCTGTTCCCCTACTGTTTAGTGTCATAACCTACTTCATGTATGGCCTGACAAGAACTGCTAGACAGTTTTTCATTTACTTCATAACAGTCTTTTTAGTGCATCAAACTTCAATGTGTGGTGCAACGCTAGGCGTTGCAATATCCAGAAACTTTGCACAGGCCTCTCTAGTGGCTAATCTAATGTACACTTTGCAGACCATGGCCTGTGGGTATTTTGTTAACGCCAAATATATGCCGGTGTATGTTCGCTGGACGAAGTATATTGCGCATATTTGGTATGGGTTTGGGGCTTTAATCTCAAATGAGTTTACAGGGTTTGTTGGAGACTGCCCATCCGATAATCCACTAGATTGTACTGCTTATGACGGGAAGTATATCATCAAAACACTGGGGTTTTGGGAGAACTGGATTGCTGTGCCAGTTGTGGTGATCTTGTGCTGGGCAATTGTGTATTATTTACTGGCAGGTGCAGTGCTGGTGATTAACAAAAATGATGTTTCATTGTCAAAACAAATTGTTTCAAAAGAAAGTGCTGTTGAGAGTACTCAGGAATTTGAGAAAGAAGTTGTCACTGACAACGATAATGGGATAGTTGTTGAACTGCAAGATATTGAACTGAGTGTGAAGCTTAACAAATCGCTTTTTAAGAAATACAACAAACCAATTCTTAATAAAATAAATGCAAACTTCAAGCCAGGTGAACTGAATGCAATTATGGGTCCTTCAGGCTCCGGAAAATCATCATTATTAAACTTGATAAGTGGAAGGTTGAATTCGGGGTTATTTACTGACTATAAGTACAGTGGAAACATATTATTTAATGGGTTATGTGTTAGTAATAATATGGTTAATTCAATCTGTTCATATGTTTCACAGGATGATGACCATTTGTTGGCTACAATGACAGTTCGCGAAACCCTCACAATAGCAGGGGACTTGAGACTGGGAAGTAAGTCAAAGCAAGAGAAGAAGCAAATTGTTGATGGTGTTATATTGAAACTGGGACTGAAGAATTGTGAGCATACATTGATTGGAAATGAATTCATGAAAGGTATCAGTGGAGGTGAAAAGCGTCGTGTTTCGATTGGAATTCAACTCTTGAACAACCCTAAAGTGTTGTTACTGGACGAGCCAACTTCAGGATTGGATAGTTTCACTGCATCGTCGATATTAGAGATTTTACAGGAACTGAGTGATGAAGGTAAAACAGTTATAATGACGATTCACCAGCCAAGATCTGATCTTTTCAGACAGTTTGGATCAGTTTTGTTGCTGAGCAAAGGCGGGAAAGTTTGCTACAATGGCGAGCAATCAAAAATGATTGATTTCTTTAAATCATTAGGTTATGAATGTCCTAAATTGACTAATAGCGCGGACTTTGTCTTGGATTTGATTAGTATCAACACACAAAGTGTGGAGAAGGAAGCATTCAGCAGAGAAAGAGTAGGAAAGCTATTAGGAGAATGGGAAAAGAAAGTCATCTCACACGAACCAATTTCAATAATTTCAAATGAAAAGTTTAGAGCAGAGTTCGGAAGGTATATCAGATCACATGCTAATTTCATGCCGGCACTGTATGCATGTTTGAAGCAGATGATACTGATGACTGTAAGAGATAAACAGGTTTTAGTTGCAAGACTCACACAAGTTGGCGGGATGGGAATTATCACAGCGTTATTCTTTGCGCCATTAAAAAGTAACTATATTGGAGTTACAAATACACTGGGGCTGATCCAGCAGGTGACCAGTGTTTATTTCTGTGGAATGTTGAATAATCTGAGCTCCTACCCACTTCAAAGGAATTACTTCTACCACGAGTATGAAGATAATGTTTATGGAATATTGCCGTTTTTTATGAGTTATATCATAATCGAACTTCCATTTGAGATTTGGTCTGCGTTGCTATTTGCGATATTCTTAGTTCCAATTATAGGATTGAAAAGGCACAGCGCCCCGATGTTTTTCAGTGTTGCATATGTGGTACTGATGATTGTCAACTGTGGTGAAAGTTTAGGTATTATAACCAACACGCTATTTCGTGAACCTGGATTTGCTGTCAATATGATTTCCATTGCGCTAAGTATTGGAACTTTCATGGCAGGTACAATGAGTTTGGACATGGATAGAGTGCTTAAGGGAATCAACTATATAAGTCCACTGAAATATGGACTGAGCATACTGCTAAATCTGTCATTCAAAGACACAGTGATTAAATGTGACGACGAGAGCGAATGTGTATTTCAAACAGGAGAGCAAGTGCTTGAGACTTATGGGATACAAGCTGATTATATTAAGTATTTTGGTGTATTAGTTTGTGTTTGTATTATTTATAGAATTTTAGCATATTTGTTGCTGAAGCTGAAATTATTCAAATATGGAATTAAGCATAGTGTTCATTGATTCATTAAGTTATTATTATTATACTATTATTAGTGCCGGTGCAGTTATTGTTGTTATTCTGAGTGGGTTTTGATATGTTGTGCCAAATTATCACTGCGTGAGAACTTTTTCCCACACAGCGTGCAATCAAAAGGTTTTTCATTTGTGTGCAAACTTCTGAAATGGCGTTTCAAGTGCTCTTGACGTTTGAATCTTCGTTGGCAGTAGTGGCACACAAACGTTTTGGAAGCGTCGAAGACCAGAGAAGGTTTTCTTCCACGTCTGGCAGGTTCATGCTGTGGTATCTGTGGGAGAGGAGGCATTTGTGAGATCTCCGGTACGGGCTGCAACTGGTTTCCCGGCTGCATCTGAAGGTTTTCGAGCTGCTGGAATTCTGGAAGCACAGGCAGCTGTGATGACAGTTCATTGTTTTTTTTGAAAGAAATGGCTGATTTTTTTTGCTTTTTGGTGTTCAAATCAGCAAACAGGGCCGCATAGTCTGGGTCATTTTGTTGCTGTTCTTCCACCAAGGAAGATGCAGAGGATGAAGAGTCCAGGTTCTTCTGGGTGGAGAGTGGATTTATTGATTTCCTGTTGATTTTTATATTGTTATTCTTGAAAATATTGGAAATGGAATTGGACAGGTTGGATAACTTGGATTTGGACTTGATGTCCTCGTGAAACTGTTCAAAAAACTCATGCGAAGTTCTGGAAGTGGAGCCCAAGGTGGTGGAGTCGTTCAGGTCGAACTGGAAGTCTTCAAATATCTTGCCAGTGTTATAATAGTCGCCAATTTCATCAATTCCCTCAGCAGCCTGGTTGTTGTTTGCAACCGTCTGCTGCGTGAAGGCAGCAGCAGCCAGCTCGTCACTGTTGCAGTACGTGCTGCCGTTATAATTGTTGTTCACCATGCCGAAATCATAGACATTGGACGACACCAAAGTGTTGTTAGAGTTGATAAGCGTGAGGTCGTTGTTGAATAAGTCTGATTCCTGCGTTGTCAGCTCGTTCAGCAGGTTCTGCAGAGTGTCCGGGTCTGTTGGATTAAACAAAAGAAGCGAGTTTTCATTCATTATAGCCAATTGCTGGTGCGGTTGTGGTTGTTAATGTTGTTGTTTACTGCTCGAGTTGGCTTTTTTTGGCAAAGTTGTCAATTTTTGTCGCACGCATTTTTTGGCTGTGTAAATTGGAAATTTCGGATTTTCACTGAAATTGGGCAAAGGCCTGTGAAGAGAGCACATTTTACGGGTTTTCGAAGGTCGGAAGGAGACGGAAAGCGCAGCACAGCAAGCAGCGTTACGCAGCAGTGCAGTGGGCGACAATTGTTCGGGTGTCGTTGACATTTTCGTTCATTCAAAGTGTGTGGAGACGAGATCCGGGGGCTCAGCCCACCCCCGGAATTCCCAATTAGGCAACGCAGCAGATTTCGGTCCAGCAGAGCGCAGCCCAGTCGGTGCAGGCCGTCAGCTCAGCAGGGACTCGATCATGTCGGTGATCTCGTTCTCGATGTCGAGGTAGTAGCAGCCAGCGTACTCGTCGTCGACAATGCGCTCCTCGTTGAGGAACTTTTGGACTTGCAGCTTGATGGTAGCCAGCAGCGAGTCGATGTTCTGCTCATCGAGCCGGTGCTGCTGCTGCTGCTGGTCCAGCTGCACGGGCTCGTCGTCGCCTGCGGCCGACTGCTTAGGGAAAAACGGTGCTTGCGGGAACAGGTCTGCAGCGAACATCTCAGACTGGTAGTTGAAGTTGGCAGCCTCAGCCTTGATGGTGCGTGGGGCGATCTGCGAGCAGCTGGTGGTGGTCTTGAACGAGTCCAGGTTCGAGTCCGGCTGGGCCACGATCTTGGTGGACGGTTTGGGCACCACAGTGCTGCTGATTGAGCCCTGTCTTTTCAGTGATATTATTTGGAATAAATACCTCATCAGCGTTATCGAGTTCTTGAAGACGGACTTCTTCTTGTTGTCGAACTTGATGAAGATCAGGTCCAGCGACTTGTCCACCATATAGAACCGGATGTCGTTGATATTGTTGAGGTCTTGGACCAGCGATTTCATCAGAATGGTTATTGCGTCCAGCGGAAGTGAGTTTCTGATCTCCCAGTTATAGCAGTTGTACACATCGTTGTTGTTGTGCGTTAGGAACTCGTTGATATAGTGCAGTGCGCACGGGATCAGGTTCGACGACAGGTCCCCATACGAGTAGAACTGCTGCTGGGGTTTGGCTTTATAGTCGTTGTTGCTGGAGCCGGTGCTGGAGTCGTTGTCAGAGCCATTGCCAGTGCCGTTGCCAGTGCTGCTGGTGCTGATCACAGAGTCCTTGGACAGGATGATCTTCTTTTGCAGCAGCAGCAGCGCCCGGTCCGTGTACGAGTTGAGAATGTACTTTGACCAGTTGAGGAAGTTGGTTTCGTTGGCCGACAAGTCGTTGGAGATCACCGTGGACAGGTTGAGGATGGAGGCGTTGCACGAGATGTTGAGGTCGATGATCTTCTGCTTGAGCAGCTCAATCGTGTTGAACGGCAGGATCGACAGGCCATAGATATTTTTGGTGAGCTCATTGAGGATTATGGAGAACCTGAACTTGCCGTTGAGGAAGCACGTCTCGACGTTGATCACGTTGTTGGAGAACTCGAGCGGCAGGGAGGTGTCGAACTCGTCCAGCTTGATCATGGGCGTCACAAAGTGGTTGAGCGAGGTTATCGCATCAAGGTAGAAGATCTGCCACCAGAGCAGCCTTCTGAGCTGGACCAGGCTGGGCGTGGTGATGTTGTGGAAGCTGGTGGGGTCCCTGTGCAGGTGGATGATCTGCGAGATCCGTATGAGGGTGGCCACCTGGGTTATGGAGGGGTTTTCCACGGTGCTCTGGAGCAGAGTGGCTCCCTGGAGGATTTTGATGGAATAGTTCTTCGGGTAGTTGATGAGGTGCAGGGCCAGCTCTGCCGAGTCCTTGTACCTGTGGATCTCGCTGCTGAGCTCGAACTTGGTGACCTCGTCGTAGCTGAACTGGAAGCACTCAGCCTTGGAGGCACTGAACAGAATGGGGAACAGCGTTGTCAAAAACAGGTTGGGGTTGAGCAGCTTGTTGTTCCAGAACAGGTCGTGGTCGTTGAGGAACTCGTTGATGTCCAGGATGGGCAGGATCGGGTGGATCGTGCTGATAAACCTCTTCACCAGGGTGTACGAGCGCTGCTTAGTTGGCAGCTGCTGGAACAGCTGCGGAGAGATCGAGTTCTGGTAGTAGATGGAGGAGAAATTGGTGAAGCTGTTGCTGCCGAGGGCCGTGGAGCTGGAGCTGGTGCCACTGCCGGCGTCATAGTTGATGGTGGTGGTGTGTATTTTAGGCGGAGATGTTGATTCGTTTGAGATGCAGTCGCTGGACAGGTCGGTAGCGGCCGTGGCTGGTGCCGGGGGCGACGTGCTGCTGGCAGGCACCACCGTGGACACCACAGGCGTGCCACTGGAGGCCGTGGCACCGCTGGAGGTGCTGGACTGCAGGATCTTCGCTTTCTCAATGAAAGTTTTCAATTGGTGCTTCTTCTGCTGGTCTGCCTTCTTGTCCTCGTCCGCACTCAGCTTCTTGCCCCTGGACACTCTGTCGTTGACAAAGTACTTGCACTCCAGCTGGTTCTTAGCACAGTTGGCACAGGTGGGCATCTCTCTGGAGCACTTGACTTTTCTCTGGTGGCAGGGCACACACGAGTGGATTTTCCGCTGACGCACCTTCTGGATCTTGTACACCTGGCCGTCACCCAGCACCAGTGCGTTCTGGTCCTTCATGGGGATGATTTTATCCCCCATTGTATGTGTCAGGCTCGGGACGGGGACTCTCGTTTAAGATGTGGTTTTAAGAGAGGAAAAAAAGAAAAAAAATGCATTTTTTTTTTTCTGAAATGGCTTTAAGAGCATTTCGGACACCTTGAAAAGGCGAACCGAGCCCAGCCCCCAGCCCCCAGACACCCACCTGGATGTACCCGGCACTGGCTGCGGTGGCAGAACAGTGAGGCTGCGGGGCCGTGGCCGTGAAGCGGTGGCTGCTGCAGCTGATCCGGCGTTTGTTTATGTCCGTGCGTCAGGTGACTAGGCATGTGACATGCACGTGATGGGCCACATGATTATGCACGTGACGAACACACGTTTGTGATGCGCGTTGCCGGACGGTGTTGGAGAAGCAGAGGTGGTGCGGTTTGGTAGTCTTGCCCACTATATTGAGGAAAGAGTAACCCGATAAACGGCAGAACTGAAAGCCACCAGAATCTATCCAACAGTTCCAGACCACACATGTATATCAAGCTGAGCGAAGATGGATCTTTTGAAGTCTTGTATTGTGACTGTAGTTGTGACTAACCATTATAGGTAGCTACTGGGAGCTCGATAGGTGATGTGCCAGGCTGCAGAGGTCCCGTGGGCCCCCCAGCTGGGGGTGGTTAACTGTAGCCTTTTATTTCTGCAAAGCTAACATACTATGTTTTGATTACTGGAGGTGAAAAACTGAGTAGCTTCTGTAATGGTGTTAAGTGACCAAGCACCGATGTAACCTGATGTACCTAAATACTGATGCACCATACGTAACATACAGATGTAACTACATACAGATAACACGATATATCTAGATAGGTAATGTAATAACCATTAACGCCCTTAACTCTACTGTAACTAGTGGCTGCTGACATTCCGTCTACGTTCTCCGCTAGCACTAGATAATTTACTGCATTGGATCAACACCCAACTCTAGCACCCATTACTATAAAAACTACTCACCACTAACACTCTAATACCAGCACTAATAACCACCGCACACAACCAGTTAGTAATTAGCGCTCAGTGCTTAAATCCATTGCCATATAGCTATGGTTGTGAGTACTTTTGATTGGCCAGAGTTAAATAGTAATAGCCATTGTGCTAAGTGTAACAAACATAGACATTGAATGCTTCTCAACTCTTGTACTAAAGCTTAACACCATTGTAGTTATTGGTATCAGTATATCGATTAGAGGTACATAACGTACATTAGCAGAACAATTCATTTACATGGTGATGGTTTGTTATCCTAGCGATATGGCATTGGGCCACCACAGAGCATTTTATGAAATAACATTCTGCATGTATTGATAATTCTCATGTATTGAGGAACATAGGGGGTTTACCTGTGAGATCTGCAGCACACATCATCATCTTTTTAATAGTAATCTATCTACACTATCCAGGTGAGTCCCCCATAAATACATATGACATACTATACTTAGGTGATAAAGTTATATCCAGATATGGTTAATGAAGCTGCTTACATACTGAAATACTAGTACTTTAGTCTCATTAATGACAATGATGAGACTATTGAACTTGAAGCATGTTATCCCTCAAGGTTTATTAGGTTATGATACTGAGGTTTAGCACATTAGATTTGTAGTATCAGCTCATGACATGAGTGTTATTTATTAGGAATTATATTGATGCGTGGAGCAGACATGCCTACTAAAACTGAAGTATCATTACCAGCATTCTTAGAATACAATAAACATTAGACCAGGATAACCGTCAAGGTAAGCTCGATTGTTTTGATGGGAAATGAAGACTGCGAATAATATAAAAGTATAACACCGGTGTAAGCCGTCTGTATATAATATAAAAGTATAACACCGGTGTAAGCCGTCTGTATATAATATAAAAGTATAACACCGGTGTATTTGTCTGTATATAATATTGTATGTAAGTTACTCGCAAGCTTGATGTGATAATGTAGCTTGAATATTCTTATACATTGTATGTATTGACGAGCTTGAACTGGTACTGTAGTAATAGGGCAGCTTGACATTCAGCAATACCATTATTAAATACAGTTATTTTATAGCATGAGGAGCTACTATTACATGAAGTCAGTGACGAGTGGTGCTTAACTTGACCAATAAGTAAGTATTTCCGCTATAAAGCGATTTATTCAGCTGTTGTTCAACTTCAGCATGTGTATCAGAGTCTCGCATCGATTTGATAGGCGGAATGCAGAGAATTCATTGATGTGGATATTGAAGCTGAGACTTCAACTAGCAGTGTTAATTGAAAAACTTGTTACTGGTGTGATTGAAAGCTAAAATTGATGATGGAGGCTAGGTATTTGCTCTTACCTGAGTCAAGGTATGAAGAAGACGGTGCTGTTTCTCACTGCATATGGTGGAAACTGCTGGAAGGTCAGAGATACGGTTTATGTGGTAAACATTGCTAATGGTCATTAGACTGGTTCCACATAAAGACAGTTAAGAAGGCGTGTTGGTTCAGAGGCTGATTAGCCTTAGAGCCAGTTTACATGTTTCAAAAGATGGAATTGCAAATGAACGAAGAACTAACAAGTTCCTTAGCTGTGGTTGCATGTTAAACCAATCATCTGGGTGTTGTAAAGATCTCTCTCCGATTGCTCACATTTCTGGGTCTCTAGATGCTGTACTCACCAACTTGTCCCATTAGTGCGGAAGTGAGTATTCTGTTAGTGCAGAGTGAGGTGAAGCATGCTATTAGTATAAAAGAAAGGCACTGCTTGCAGTTGAAACCGCTTAGATAGTGTGTTTCCACTCGGTGAGCTGAACTGCATGCTGAGCTACTCACCACACTGCCGGTGTGCCGCCCAGCGTCGGGCTGATCTGCTGAGTCACGTGATACAAGATCACGTGCCTGCACACGTGAGTGGCCAGATAATAGCGCTTTCGCGGCGTTTTCTAAAAAAAATTTCGTCGTGTGGCCAATCGGACAGCACGCTGGAAAATTCTGTGATGAGCAAAAAACGAGTGAACAATCTCTGAATATTTTGTGATTAAAACCGTTGCCTTCCTTCTGAGAATTATCTTTTTGCCCCCTACAGCAGTGCAATTGCCCCCCCAAGACTGCAGCTGCCCCTACAAGACCACAACTACCGCTAGAGATGTCCTGGAAGCCACTGCAAGTTGATCCGCAGGACGCAGACGACTTTATACTGGAAGATGAGACGTTTACTGCCAGCAGCAATAACCAGCACAGCAGCTCGCCAGGCGCCCCTGGAGCCTCTGCCGGTGCCCATGGCGCCACCACGACCGGGCCCGGAGGGTTCAAGACCAAGGAGCGCACGTTCCAGGGCTCGGCCACGCTGGACGAGCCGGTCCTCACCACTCTGTCCAGAGACCTGAAATCCATCCTGTCCCGGCTCGGGGGCGTGCTGTGGCCCCAGTCGCTGGCCAAGCTTGCCAAACAGCAGCAGCAGCACCTGCTCCAGGTGGCCTCCCGCTCCGGAATCAACCTGGGAATCGACTACAACCAGCTCAGCTCCGACCTCGAGAACGACATCAACTCCCCCGTGGAGATCAAGCCGCTGGAGTGGGACCTGTGGGGCCCGCTCATCTTCATCCTGGCCTTCTCGCTGCTGCTGGCACTGCAGTCCCCCAAGACAAACTCCTCCAACGTGTTCTCCTCCATCTTCACCATCTCCTGGATCAGTTTCAGCATCATTTCCATCAATATCCAGCTGCTGGGCGGGTCCATCTCGTTTTTCCCGGCACTGTCCACCATCGGCTACGCCCTGTTCCCGCTCGTGCTGTCCGCACTGCTCTCCATCTTCATCAAGTTCAGCTTTATAAGATTCCTCTTGTACCTGGTGTTCACCGCCTGGTCCACCTACTCCGTCACCGTCAACCTCAAGGTTGCTGGCGTGTTCCCGGGCAGGGTGTTCCTGGCTGTGTTTCCAGTGGGACTCGTCTACGCCACGCTGGGCTGGCTCTGCGTCATTACCTGAATAAATATACACTATGTACTGCTATTGGTAGTTAACAGGATTGTTACTGTAGGAATAAAATATACACTATGTATTGGTTAACAGGATTGTTACTGTAGGAATAAAATATACACTATGTACTGCTATTGGTAGTTAACAGGATTGTTACTGTAGGTTAGATACTGTTGGTATGCCAGTGATATGCTGATAACGGTGGGTTATTATACACTACGTATTAACAGTATCATTCTCGTGGGTAACGTTACGCTATTATACTACTGGTCAATGCTACATTATGTGGTTAACAGTTCACTATGACTTGCAGGCTAATACTACTCATGCGAAAATTACTACTAGGTCAACAATATCACCGGCTGGCAGGTTATCAGTAACTCTACTGTTGCAGGTCAATCATAATTGTTGGTGTGATAACGGTGACCAGGTTAACAGTGACTTACTACTTCTAGTAGGTTGACAGTGCTATATACACTTCTCTTACCGTAGGTTGATGATTTACTACTGCTCGTAGGTCAGCAGTACTATTGCTAGTATATTATACTATTTGTAGCCTAACAATGACTATTATACTTTGTACTACTGCTAGTGGGTTAGCAGAGACTACTCTACCACTGGTAGGCTATTGCTCATACATGATACCACTACTTGCAATGATCATATTAGTACTGCTGGTATGTTAACTATCACACACCATACTGCTAACCATTCATATTCTGGTATGTTAACTATGATTATCACACACCATACTGCTAACAACCATTCATATTCTGGTATGTTAACTATGATTATCACACACCATACTGCTAACAACCATTCATATTCTGGTAGGTTGATAACAGTATTATATTACTCCTAATAGGTTAGCAATGACTTTACTACTATTGGTCTGTCAACAATGATTCATAAATTATATGCCCACTAGTAGGTTAACACTCACTTATACATTATTTACTGCTACTGGTATGTTAGCAATGGCTTACTAGTAGTCGTAGTGTAGCAGTGACTGTACACTATATCCCACTGTTGGTATGCTGTGCCTTTACTACTGTTTGTCAACAATGATTTATATTACCAGTACTCGTAGGTTGATAGTACTAGTATTAGTAGGTTAACAGTAGTCAACAGTGATTGTCACTTTGTAGTCAACAGTGATTGTACTACTATTCGTAGGCCAAAAATTACTATACGTTACACCAGTGGTTATTACCCATTATATTACTACTATCGATATTTCAGCAATTCACACATTGTACCACTGCTCGTAGGCTAACAATGACGTTACTACCATTTGTAGCTTACCACTTTTACTACACTCGTAGATCAACAATGATATATACATTATATCACCACTATTGGTAGGTAAACAGCGTTTTACACATTATAATAGTAACATTGGTAGGTTAACAGTGATTAATTATACATTATATTACTACTACTCGTAGGTTATTATGGAGTAGATCGAGTACTCGTCGTCTTGTGTGGTTTCTGTCTCGGCTGGCGTGTCACCGGTTACTGGTTTGTCCACAGGCGTATCCTCAGCCTTCTCGGTTTTATCTTCAACTGCTACAGGCGTAGCCTCAGTCTTTTCAGTTTTAGCTGCCTCTTCAGTGGTAGCTGCCTTCTCAGTGGTAGCCGCCTTCTCAGTTTTAGCTGCTTCTTCAGTTTTAGCCGTTTCTTCAGTTTTAGCTGTCTTAGCAGCACCAGTCTTCTCAGTTTTGGCTTCTGCCCCCACAGCCTTTGGTTTGACCTCCACCTTAGATGCCTTGGATTCAGCAACTGGTTTCTGCGCCTTTGGTGCCTTTGTAACCTTCACAGGCTCAGGTTTAGCAGATTTACCAAAAAGCTTACCCAAGAAGGACTTCTTCTGTTTGGTTGGTGCAGCGGTTGGCTGAGTTGGTTTGGATTTGGTCTTGGCTGCAGTAGCTGCAGGCTTAGATGGCTTTGTTACTTCAGCTGGTTTTGCCTCCTCTGGTTTTACTTCCTCAGTTGGTTTCACTGCTGCTGATTTCGCCTTTGGATCCAAAGTAGGAATTGTTTCTTCAGTCTCAGGTACCTTAGTTTCTGTGGTCTCTACTTTGGCTTGTGTAGTCTCAGGTACCTTACTCTCTTCTGCGGTTTCAGGTTCTTTAGCATCAACCTCTTTAGCCTCAACTTTTGTAGCTTCAGGTTGTTCAGCTTCAGGTTGTTCAGCTTCAGGTTGTTCAGCTTCAGGTTGTTCAGCTTCAGGTTGTTCAGCTTCAGGTTCTTTAGCTTCAGGTTCTTTAGCCTCAGATTCTTTAGTCTCAACTTCTTTAGCTTTAGCCTCAGCTTCCTTGGTCTCAGCTTCGGCAATAGCTTTTTCAGCCTCAGGAGTTTCAGCTTTCACTGGCAAACTCTCTTCCGTGCTGTCTAAACCGAAAGCTGCCGCAGCAGCAGCAGCAACCTTTGACACAAGCGCTTCATCTTCAGTAGAATCCACTCCCGATTCCTCATTTTCCAGTTGTTTTTTGGCAAGCTTCTTACGTTTGGCAGCCTCTCTCTTCTTCTTGTTCTTCTTAGCTGTCTTACTTAATGGCGCCTCCTTTTTAACTTCAGCTGGCTCAGTAGATTTCACTGGCTCAGCAGCTTCAGCAGTGGTTGGCGCAGTGTCAACTGATTTTGGCTCTTCTGACTCAGCATCTTCCGATTCAGCAGTACTTGCAAGTTCTTTTGATTTATTTTCAGATGGTTGTTCCAATACAGCTGGAGTCTCAACTGTTTTAGTTGGTTCAGCAGATTTGATTTCTGGAGCCTCAACTGTTTCAGTTGGTTCAGCAGCTTTAGTTTCCTCAGCAGATTTCTCTACTGGGGATTCAGCTGGCTTAACGGATTTCTCCTTTGGTGAAACACTTGAAGTGGCAGCAGTTGCCGCATTAGCCACACTTGAGGTGGCAGTAGAGGCAGCAGCAGCACCTGTAGCAAGCGCAGCACCGGCAGCAGCACCTGCGGCAGCACCAACCGAGCCGGCTGAGCTGATACTTCTCTTCAATGAAATAATAGACTTTCTCTTTTCAACTTTGTTAGACTCAACAGGCTTTGCTTCAGCTGATTTACTGCTTGAGCTACCTCTTCTACTCCAGAAACCTTTCTTCTCAAAGGCTTTCTTAGCCTCAAGTTTCTTCCGTTTTTCAGCCCTCACCTCTTCGTGATTTTTCTTGACAATTGGAGTTAGTCTTGGCTCCTCTGGGAATAATTCAGCAGTTTCAACCATTGATAATTTAACATTTGCAGCTTTTTTAGCTTCTGCTGCAATCTTTGCTTTTTCGGCAGTAGTTCTTTCTCTGTCAATACGTTCAGCTTCTAATCTTGCTTGTCTTTCAGATTCTTCCAACTTAGCTAGTTCTGCTTCTTTGGCTAATCTTTCTTCTTCTGCAATTCTTGCAATCTCAGCTAAACGAGCCTCTTCAGCCTCTTTTGCAATTCTTTCTTCCTCAGCTTTCTTTTCAGCTTCCACTCTTGCTATTTCAGCTAGTCTGGCTTCCTCAGCTTCTCTGGCAATTCTTTCCTCCTCAGCTTTCTTTGCAGCCTCAATTTCTGCGAGTCTTCTCTCTTCAGCCAAACGAGCCTCCTCAGCTTCCCTGGCAATTCTCTCTTCTTCAGCCTTCTTGTCAGCCTCGATCTTGGCTAATCTTCTTTCTTCTGCTAATCTTTTACGTTCCTCCTGTCTCTTGACTTTCTCTTCAGCCCTACGCTGTCTTTCTGCGGCTCTTTCCTCCTTACGTTTGGCTGCATCAATCTTGGCCTGCTCCTGTGCCTTCTCAAACTCGGCTCTCTTGGTGTAGGCTTCTTGCAGTCTCTGTTCTCTGGAAGTTTTCTCTTCTTGCAGCTTGTTCAGCTCCTTCTCTAAAGTCTCAACTTGTAGTTTAGACTGGTTCAGCGACTCTTCAGCATCGGCCAAGTTTCTTTGGATTTGTGTCTGAACTTGCTCAGCGTTCGCGATCTCATCGTTGTTCACTTCGATCATTTTCGATAGCTCAGAAATCTTATTTTCCAAATCAGCTTTGATTTTAGCCTTTTCGTCGTGATTCTCTGAATGCTCATTTAGTTCTCTTGAGGTTTGCGACAGCTGAAGCTCGTACAAATCCAGTTTTAGCTCATATTCTTTCTTGTTGGCATTCAAAACTTTGGTCAGAATTTCATTCTTCTTCTGCGCTAGCTGGTGTTCATGGATACTTCTTTTGATTGCCAGCTCCTTTTCAGCAGTCGACAGCTTCAGTTCTGATTTTTCCTTTATCAAGTTCGACTCCAAGTCCTCATGTTTGGTCTCGTGCTCAGCAATCTTGGACTCCAACTCAGTTTTTGTCTTGTTCTCGAAATCGTGGATGCTGCGGTCAATTTCCTTGATCTGCTTCTCAATTTCTTTGATCTTTGCATCGTGCTCGTTGACAATGCTCGATCTCTTTAGGGAGATTTTCTTCTTGAATTTGAGCAGCTTGGATTCAGCCGCAGCTTTGTCCTGCAGGACTTGCAGCTCTTGCTTCTTGAGCATCTTTTCGTGCTCAATTTCATGCTGTTTGGCCACTTTCAGATCAATTTCCTTGAACTTTGACTCCAATCTCTTCATAGCCACCTTCTCAACTTCGCTCTGACGAAGTTTGAGGCCGCCGCCCACATCAATCAATGGGTCAATAACCAGTTTCTTTTCCTTCTTCTTTGCAGCCCCCGCGCCTGTTTCAGCGCCTGTTTTCTCTGGCTTCTGCCCAGCACCTTCCGCGACTTTCTGCGTGACAATGTTGTCCACAACCGCCTCAGTCACTTGGTCCACAGTCATTGTAATTCACTGTTTTCTGCTGGTTTTGCTGATTGTTTAAGGATAAACAAAAACATTTTTTTTTAAATTTAATTTAAGCTTTTTGGCAAGATTACCCAATGCGGCAAAATTACTTCCTTAAACGGTAAACTTGGGGAATTGCGCCTGAATTGCTGTCTGAGCTTCAACTTGGTTGATACTGGGGGTGGTGCTGGGCTGGGTGGGAGTATCTGGCGGTGCTCGGGAGTTTGAGCGGCTGTTTGCATGGGTTAAACTGCGCTTTTGGCCAAACCCTGAAAATGCATGCCCAAACAAACAGTTGCCCAATTGGGAAAGCATGCAAAAGCGTGGCCCAAACCGGTAACTGCCATAAACCAGCCCAAATAGGCAATTACCCAAAACGGGCAGCAGCGCCCAAAACAGCCCAAAACGGCAACTGCCCAAATTGGACGAGAGGGCCCAATGAAGGAACTGCCCGATGCGGACATTTTAGCACATTTTTTCCTTCGCAGTGAATTTTTCAGTGCAGAAACCACCAGCTTAGGAGCATAAAGCCCAGATGAACTACGAGCAGAGCATAGAGGTGCAGCTGGCGTCACAGCAGAAAAGATCGAGTGTTTTCCGTCGTATTGTGGACCACGGGGCACCAATGGGTCGGTGGGCCGTCCGCAAGAAGTTTGCCAGACCAGGCCAGAGACTAGGAGAAATAAGACCTGAGGCGTCATACACCATTGACCTGCTTCCCTCAGCCGCGTACAGACCCAAGAACCTCAATATCGTGGACAACCAGTCCAAGTTTGTGCACCTGAGCTCAAATAAGGCCAAGCATGCGATCCACTGTATCAAGTGGACACCAGAAGGTCGCCGTCTGCTGGTTGCGAGTCACAGTGGTGAGTTCACGCTGTGGAACGGAATGACGTTCAACTTCGAGACCATCATGCAGGCACATGACACGGCGGTTCTCAGTTTGAATTACAGTCATAACGACGATTGGCTTCTGAGTGGTGACCAGGACGGAGTGCTCAAGTTCTGGCAGCCCAACTTTAACAATGTGAACGTGGTGAATGCGCACGGAGACGGAATCAGAGACGTTGTCTTCAGTCCTACAGACTCCAAATTTGTCACGGCGAGCGACGACTCCACGCTGAAGATATTTAATTTCAGCAATGCCAAAGAAGAGAAGGTGCTGAAGGGCCACAACTGGGACGTGAAGTGCTGTGACTGGCACTCGACCAAAGGCCTGATTGTTAGTGGGTCCAAGGATAATTTGATCAAGCTGTGGGACCCACGGACGGGCACTGCCATAACCACATTACATGGGTTCAAGCATACCATTACCAAAACCAGATTCCAGCCTAACGGGGGCAACCTGCTGGCTTCTGTGTCCCGAGACCGCTCGCTGCGTGTGTTTGACCTGAGAACCATGAAGGACTTGTTCCTGTACAGATCAGAGTCCGACCTATCGAGTCTGGCGTGGAATCCAATCCACAAGAATATGATCAGTGTGGGATGCTACGACGGGTCGCTAAACCACTACCGCTTGGATGAGGCCATGCCCGAGACGCTGGAAACGGTCCAGCCGTACCATATCATTCCGCACGCGCACGAGAAGGCGATCAACACGCTGGAGTACCACCCTCTGGGGCATCTGCTTGCGTCTGCTGGAGCGGACAGATCGGCCAGATTCTGGTGCAGGGGAAGACCGAACGACCCTAACGCGTTCAAGGACCCTCCATACACCAACGAGAAGGAGGGAGCGTGGTACTTTGCGATCAACAACTCGATCAATGCGGTTGTGCCCGCCAACGAGAATATCGGCAGTGGGCAGAAGACCAGCGACAAGCGCAACATTCCGGGCTTTGACCTGCCTGGGCTGAGCTACTAGTGGTGGACTGGGCTGAGCTACCAGCTGGTGGGGTGCTTGATGAGCTACTGGTGGAAAGGTGGTTAAAACTGAGTTAGAATATCACTGGGTTTACTGCTAGCTGTGTGTTTACTACCTGTGGTACTAATTGTGGTACTGATTGTTGGTGTGAACTGGGGTAAAACCAGGGTGGTGGTTGCCTAGCTGGTTTGAAGGTTAGTTATGAGGCTAGTGCTTTAGTTGGTAGCTATTAGCTGTTGTGTTTTTACTGTTTCACTAGTGTTTTGCTGCCTGGTGGTGGCTACCTGGGTCATGGGGGTTGCTTGCTGCTTGCTGGTGATGATTTACTATTTGCTGCTTGCTGTTGATGGTTTACTGTGGCTAATGATGTGGCTAGTGCAGTGGCTAGTGCAGTGGCTAGTGCAGCGGCTATTGAGTGGCTAGTGCAACGACTGGTCCTTCTAATTGGCCAGTCCGGCTGCCGATGTTGGTCGTGCTGCTGCCATTGCCTGCCTACGTGACTAGATAGCAACAGACTGAGTCAGTTCTATGGTTTATTGAGTGCCTATTTAGTATATTTACTGTTACGACATTACTTTTCTGTAGTTGGTGGCTGCTCATTTAGCTCCTCGGTTGGTGGCTGCTCATTTAGCTCCTCGGTTGGTGGCTGCTCATTCGGCTCCGCGGCTGGTACTGCAGCCTGCTCGGCCGCAGCCACAGGGCTCTCGCGCTCCTCCAGCAGCTTTCTCTGCGGCAGAACCTGCGCAAACGTCTTCTTCCAGTCCTTGGTGTCCCACCACTTCACCAGCAGCTCCACAACGTGCGTCGTGGTGAGCACTTTGCGCCCGTCCAGCCTGATGTGCTTATCAATAGGCAGCTTGGCCGTCTTGATGTTCAGCTTCTGCGCCTTGTCCTGGCACAGGTTCTTGTACCGGCCCTTGTCCACAATACCGCCAATAATGTACGTGAACCCCTCGTGCAGCTCGTCCAGGTACTCTTCAGCGTCCGCACTCAGGTACACGCACCTGGAGAGGTCTTCCACCTGGAACGGCTCCGGATTGAACACAATGTCCTTCCAGTTCTCCGGGTTGTTGTCCTTGAGCCCCGTCTCGAACCGCTTCTGCAGCTCGCCGCCGTACGACGACACCTCCAGCGACGAGCAGTGCTGCGCCTTTCTGTTCGTGGAGTACGCCCGGGTAATCTGCGAGCTCAGCGAGATGATCTCCTTGTCGTTCATCAGCGAGTCGAACCCGCAGTCGATCACGATCTTGGTGTTGTTGGACACCTGGTCCACCGGTGGGTGCCGGTGCTTCTTGAGGTGCTCTGGGATCTCTTCGCCTCGCTCCACAATCGACTTGATCAGCTCCCGCCTGTTCTGCTTGCTCTGCCTCTTCTTCTCCTTGCGGATCTTGGCGTACTCCGCCTTCTGCTCCTGGAACCTCTGCTTCTTCTGCAGCTTCTTCCACTGCTTCTTGGACATGCCCTCTGGGACTGGCGGTCTCGCACTCGCCACACCTGGGTTTGCGCCCGCCTGCTGGCCCTGGGCGGCCCCCGCGGCTGCTGGGACTTGTGCTGGTGCCACTGGGGCCTCTGAAGCACCCGCTGGGGCACCTGCTGGCTCGCCTGCTCCGCCTACAGCGCCGCTAGCGCTCGTTTCAGCCATCTCTGCCATCTTTACTGGCAGGAAAATATTTTTTTTTCACTTTTTACTGCATTTGGCTTTGTTTGGTCCCACACAGACCAGCTGGGATGTCCACGATTGCCAATGTTACGCAGAACGAGTTCGAGATCACTGCTGGGGTGGAGCAGTGCGGGCTGGGCGAGAAGCAGAGGGACGAGACGGCGTTTTTAAGCGGCGTGGTGGGCACGCTGAAGGAGATCTGTGGCATCTCAGTGGAGCTGGGCTGCCGCGACCGCGACGAGCTGCTGCGCAAGCTGGCAGAGCTCGCAGAGAGCTGTAGGCTGAAGGTGAAGTTCATGGAGAGCAACAACGCCTTCATGGAGAACGTAGTGCGCGATCTGCAGCAGCTGAACGAGCAGCAGCGCGCAGAGATTGCCGAGCTGACGCGCACCCTGGGCACCCAGCAGAGCCGGGGGCACAGCAGCTCCGCGTCGGTCGTGTGCTCGTCCGAGGCAGACAGGGACGAGGTCATTGCGAAGCAGCGCAAGGAGATCCAGTTCTATAAGAACTTTATCAAGAATCTGATGTCTGAGTGAATGTGAATTGTATTCGTCTATACTAGCTAGTGCTGAGTGGTCTATAGTGTAATGAAGTGGCTAGGTGTTGCGCTTTGGCTGTAGGATCTGGCCGAACCCTGGCGGCATGTTGGTGAGGCCGGCGGTGTGGCTAGTGCTGTGGCTGGTGTTGTGGCTAGTGCCGTGGCTAGTGCCCAAGGCACCGCTGGCACCGCTGGCACCGCTGGCACCGCTGGCACCGCTGGCACCGCTGGCACCGCTGGCACCCAAGGGCGCAGCCTTGACGGTCTCGGAGGACCAGTCCAGGTTGGGCGACGACACAAAGTCGTCGAACTCGTCGTCCAGGCTCGTGTGCACCGGCTGCGGCTGTGGTTTGGGCTGCTTTGGTTTCGGCTGCAGCACCAACGGCTTGATTGGTTTGTTGGCTGGCGTCAACACGCTGCCAAACGCGCTGGTGTCAGTGTGGGGAGCGCCCGTGGTGGTGCTTGCAGCGCGCGAGGTGCTGAAACTGCTGAAACTGCCGAAACTGTTGGCTGTGTCAAACGACTGGGTGGTTGGCGTGGAGACTTTGGCCGTGCCAAACGACTGGGTGGTTGGCGTGGAGACTTTGGTGTAGCTGGTGTGCTGTAATTGCACCTGGGAGAGTGGCTGCGCCTGGATGGTTGGCTGCGCCTGGGAGAGTGGCTGCGCCTGGGAGAGTGGCTGCGCGGTCGCCGGTTGAAGTGGCTGTTCCGAGGCCAGCTTCTTGACCCTTCTTTGCTGGATCGCAGTGCCCACACCGTTAATCACCTTGGAAAACTCGTTAAACTCGTCCAAGCCCAGTGTGTCCGACATGCTCAGCAGCCAGAGCTGAGGCAAAATCTCAGAAACCACCTGGGTATCGTCCAGAATGGTGGTGGCCACCGAGTAAACCTGCAGCACCGCCATCAGGATCTTGAGTTCCCTGGTCTTCATGGACTTGAGCAGTGGCAGCAGCTGCTCGAATATCGTAAACTTGTCGAGTGCCTTCTGCACAATCAGCTCTCTAAACGCCAGAGCGGCCGACACCTTCACGTTCAGTGACTGGGTCTTGGAGAAGATCGACTGGAACTGCGGGAACACCGAGTTCTTTAAAGTCGGAAAGTCAATGGACTTTATAAAGATGTCGACATTCTCCAGGCACTTGATCTGGATCTGGGTGTTGTTGCTGTTGAGCGAGTTGAGTATCAGCTTCTCGATAAACTTCTTAAAGTCGTGCTTGGTCAGCTTGGTGTACAAAATTTCCAGGTTGATCTGGAAAACCAGCAGAGACTCGTTGTTCTCCAGCAGGAAGGTGTTGGAGACGATGGGCGTGATCTTGTCCTGGAACGACAGGTTGGACAGGCTGGACGAGATGGACAGGATGATGGACAGAGTCTGGGAGATGAGCCCCACGGGCTTGGAGTTGAGCAGGTCAATGAGGATGGGCAGGAACTTCTGCTGGAGCAGCTTGTTGGGGAACGACGGCAGCAGCTGCGGCAGCCCGTTGAGGAAGCTGAGCTTCTCGTCGTCGGACTTGGTTGGGAACTCGTCCAGGAAGATCATGGACTTGACCAGCTCGTTGTTGAAGAAGTTGGAGTTGATAAAGTCGTCGATGCTGATTCTCTCGGACGGGTACTCAGGCAGCAGGCCGTGGTGCAGCACGTCGATCAGCTGCTGCGGCACCTTCTTGTACACGATGTGCAGGTCGTTGTTCTTGCTGTACTGCTGGAACCGTCTGAAATCCTGCTTATACTCGTTGAGCGAGCTGTTGTTCACGTTCCAGATGCTGGTTTTGTTGAAGATGTAGTAGATGAGGCACCCGAGCGAGAACATGTCGGAGCTGAGCTCGATGTGGTTGTGGAACACCACCTCTGGGGCGGTGAAGTTGAGGTTCAGGTTGATGAACCGGGGCACTCTGGGGTCGTACTGCGGGATGAAGAACTCCTGGGAGTCCACCGACTGGATGTGGCCAAAGCCCGCGAGCTTCCAGTCCGAGTTGGTGTTGATGAACACGGACGACGGGCCCAGCGACAGGTGGATCGAGTTGGCGTTGCAGTGGATGAACTTGAGGCCTTTGGCGATCTGCAGCAGGCCCTTCTGGACCGAGATCTCGTCGAGCTCGTCCTCGTCCGAGCCGTGCTGGGCCTCCAGGGACTCCAGGGACCCGCTCAGCAGCTCTGTGACGAAGATGAAGCTGGCGCGGTGCTCCTCTAGCGGCTCCAGGATGGTGAGGATGTTCGGGTGTCTGAATTTCGCCAGGTTGGCCACCTGTGTTTTGATCACGTTGTACGCGTCGTCAATCACCTGCTTGTCGCCCTTTCTGACGATGCTCTGCTTGACCAGCTGCGACTCGAACTTCTTCTTGTCGAACATGAACACTGACACTTTTCTGCCGGTGGACTTTTGTTTGGCGCTGTACACGCTCCATTTGTCAACGTAGAACGCCGGGTTCTGGTCCAGCTGGTAGTTGGCCTGGATGCCCGACTTGACTGGCGGGTGTTAGTACGTGGCTCGGGCGGCTTGTGCGTCAGCACCACTCACAAACTGATTTGAACATTGTTGTTGCGTTGTTTACATGGAGAAGTTTTTTTCAGTTTTATTTCGTTACATTATATACATGGCACAGCAGGGGGCCCGGCTGAGACTGTGCTGAGAGCGTGCACTGGGGCCTGCCCGGTCCCGGTGCCCAGTTGCAATGCCCAGTCGCAATGCCCAGTCGCAATGCCCCGTCGCAATGCCCAGTCCCGGTACCCAGTCCCAACGCTCAGTCCCAGACCCGGTCTCGGGACTCGACGCACGTGACCCAGACCCAGACTGAGACCACTCGGCCGGGGCCTGGCACCTGGAGCTCAACGCTTGACCCACGTAGGGCTCTTTCTCGCCTTGAGCTTGCCCGGCTTCTTTCTCTCCACCTTTCTGTTGTCCACGGTCAGGCAGCCCGCCTTGTACAGCCTGTTCTTGAGCAGCGGGTTGTGCACAGTGATGGCCTTCGCAATCGCGCTGGCAATCGCACCCTTCTTGCCCGTAGGACCACCGCCCCTCACAACACACCAGATGTTGTAGTGCGACTCCTGCTCCACCACCGTCAGCGGGTACACCAGGTCCAGTCTGTCCCTGAGGTTCGGGAACACTTCAACGAATGGGCGCCCGTTGATCACAATCTCGCCCGTGCCCCTGGCCATCTTGAGCTCCGCAATCGCAGACTTCTTGATCCCGCGGGTGCTGGCCACACCGTCCGCATCCAGCTGCTTGGTGACTGCGGTCGCACTGTCCAGGTCCTCGGCCTGGGTCTGTCTCTGGAACGACTGCAGCAGGTCGTGGAACTCTGTGCTCACGAGCTGCGGGTCAATCTGTGCCGCGCTGTTCAGCAGACGGGTCAGCTCCTTGTACTCAATAGGCTTCAGCTTGGACCCACCGCCCGTCTTTGCGTACTGGTTGAACGTGATCCACTTGAGCGGCGTGGTTCTCGCCACCTTTGGCGCGTTCACGTACGCGTTCATCGCATTCTGCAGTCTCAGCATCGTGGCCTCGTGGGCCGCGTTTCTCAGAAAGTACGTCGCACTCGACGGAACTATTCTGGACATTTCAATGGTTGCACTGTTATGCTGGTTGAATCGTTGGAAAAAATTTGTGAAAATTTGGTTATTGTGGGTTATGTAAGATGGTTAGCAAAATTACGTAATCATTCAGGCAGGCAGGTAGGCAAGCAGTGGGCAAGCAGTGGGCAGTGGTTAGCTGAAAAGTCACCTGGGGCTGTAAGCTGCTCACCTACAGAGGGTTTTACGCTAAAGTACGGCAAAGACCTGAAGTGAAGACCGGAACTTGGACTGTGAGACATGAAGCTGGGATTAAGAGTTTTAGCACTTACTAGGATTAAGAGCTTTAGCACTTACTAGGATTAGGAGTTTTAGCACTTACTAGGCCCTTGCAATAATGCTAGGGGGTTCGGTTTGTAGTGTAGAAAGGTGTGAAAGGAAAGTTCGGCAACCCAAATGTTTCTATGCTGCCTGTGCTATAAGGAATATTGTGCTTACATTCTCAGCTTACTTGAGTGACACCACCACATGAAGGGTTAACCCACCAAGCTCTTTCTGCTCGACCCAATTATGACTAAAGATAATAAATTATATCTTATAGGCTACGATATCACAATATATTATGATAATATAAAGGTTACTATTGTATGCCATGGTTGCACCATTGCAGCGTAGCTCATTTCATTGACGGACATTAACTGACCATCCCACTAAGTGCCTTCTCTCTGCTTCTATTCTTATACTATTTTATGGTGAAGACAGCTATTATATGTGATTATAGGCCACGCCACCACAATTATGTCACTACAAGGTCACTATTGTAAGATATCATAAAGACCTGTAACGTACACTCTGAGCTAAGCAATGCAGCACACTACACTCTTGGCTAACACCATAAATCAATCATGATTATTATCCTGCTACAAGGTGATGTTATTTAATTAAATAATAAAGAACTAGAACTTTACCCAACCTCCTCAAGTAATGCACCAAGGAGTACCAACCCACCAAATACTTAATCCTACACCAATAATGACTGTGTTATAACTTTCAATAAGCTGCTAATCACAATATATTACGATAATACAAAGGTGACTATTGTATGCATTGGTTACAGCGTGATAGTCCGATCTTCACTGAACACGGTGCTTAAAAACCAACCATACTCCTCTTACCATAAGGTGGCTTTGTATGTGCTGTAGCTATATAGTAAAAACCCACCAAGATGTTAATGCTCTTTCACTTGTAATGCTATCATAAGATAATTATGCACACCATGCAGTTAGAAGTACTACAATTTACAGCTCAATTTTGAGTCGCACCGTGCACCAAGCTTCACAAGTATTAGGATTTATATTTGGGACGTCACATCGTTGCTTCTTAGATATTGCACTGCCTAGCATGTTAAAGCTTAGATGCAGGTCTACCAGTTTCAATTGTTGAACTCCAGTTTAGTGGCCTTGCCCTATTGGCACCAATCTAGCTTCCATCTGCAGTGAACTATTTTCTTTTGGAGAGTTTGCAATAACTTGAATGTGAGCCAAGTGATCAGTTGTGAAGTAACCAGTCTTTGATGGATATTGCTATTGCATGTCCCTTGGACCACTTCTCATTATCGAGTAAACACTGTTCAAAGTCACATCTCTAACAAATGAACTGTCCATGCGCTGAGTTCATAACACAGTAATTCGAACATGATTTCCATCATCTGAGGTGCTTTCAATACTAAGCTGCAGAGTTTGAAGTGAATAATAGACCACACTTGAGCTAACATAGGTGATGGGAATCCTTGCCTCCAAAAGCCATGGCCAATAGTTAGAAAATCTGGAATAATAGACCGGATGGCCTGGAGCTCAAACTACAGTGGGTGAGTACTGACTGCAAATGAAGAGGCCGGGAAAGCTGAGCCTGTCCACTCTGTCGCAGTGGTTCATCCTGGTTATAGCGAAAGAAGTAGAGGATCTTATACCAAATAAACGATGCGTCAAATAGCAGTACAGTGAGCTGTTACTTATACATAGTAAATTGAGTCACAGTAAACTATCAGGTTGAAGGCAGTACAGTGTTAGTGGTGGTCTTTTGGTGACTAAATGAAGTGTTAAAGTTGGTTACAGTGAGCTTGAGCACTTCTATCTTTACAGTATGTGAGTACTCCTCAGTATAGTCAGACCACGATGAATGCTGAGACAGACACAGTGATGAAAAAAAACACAGATACCAACCTCACGTCTGATGAGAGATAAACACGAGCCAAAGCAGAAGCTACCTGTACAGGCATCTCAAAAAACAATCGACGACATTTAACGGCGCCTTAGAAGTGCGTAACGACACCTGAGAAGTACTAACGGCATCTCAAGACACCTCAAGGACGTAACAGCATCTTAAAGTACCTAACGACATCTCAAGACGCCTCAGAAGTATAACGACATGTCGAAGCACATAACCATCTTGAAAGCACACATGTCGACGTATTCAAATCTCTAGCACTGCAGCTAAACGCGGGGCCTGGCGTGCCACGCTGGCCACACCCAGGAGCCCACTGCCAACCGCCTGTTTCACATGTTACGCTCGCCTACAGCTCCTACAGCTCCTGGGCCATCGCCCTCAGGATCTCAGTGAGCTGCTTGTTTCTTCTCGTCACCATCAGCAGGTCCGAGATCTCTATGGTGCTTCTGCCCGCATGGCTGCTGCTGTTAGTCGTGCCCAGTAGCCTCTTTGTCGTAGTAACTCACCCAGCAAAGCCCTCCAGGTCCTCCCCCAGGTTCAGCAGCTGCAGGTACACCAGCTCCACCAGACCAGCTGTGAACTGCCCCGTGGCCTCCACCCCAAGCTCCACGCACTCCTGGCGCACTATCTCGCCCACACACAGCCACAGCTTCGCCTTCAGGTGGCTCAGCACCCGCTTCTCCTCACTGCTCAGCTCCTTCATGTTGTTTAATACACGAAAACACAAATTTTATCATTTCTAACTATAAACAAAACGTACAACAGAATGATCAGCTGGTTTGTGCCTGGAGCCAACGACGCCAACCGGCTGCCGGTGTCTGTGGCGAAGCTGGGCGGGCCGGGCAGCCTGCTGACGGCAGGCAGGGACGGCGTGGTGCACTGCTACAGCGACTTGGACGACCTACAGGGCGCCAACAAGAGCAAGTCCGTCCAGCAGCACACGGACTGGATCAATGGCCTGGCGGTAGTGGGCACGCGGGTGTTCTCTGTGTCCTCGGACTGCCGCGTCAAGTCCTGGGACCACACCAGTGGCGAGACCGGCCTGGTTGGGTACCACGATGACTATGTCAAGTGTGTGGCAGCCCACGGCGCCAGCGGTGGGGCCCACGGTGCCAGCAGCAGCACTGGTGCTGCCACGGGCACCCACCTGATAGCCACGGGCGGCCTGGACAGGGTGGTGAAGCTGTGGGACGTGAACAGGGCCCAGCTGGTGTCGTCCTACGCCAATAAGCTGGAAAACGACAAAGGGTCTGTTTACTCGCTAGCGAGCCACCGGGGCCGCCTCGTGCTGTTTGGAGACAACGACGGCAACGTGGGTGTGCTTGATCCCCGGGTCGCCGGGGCTGTGGTGAAGACCGCAAAGCTGCCAGCGAACGGCAATTCCTCCACTATCAAGCATTTGGCCAGTGTGGGTGCACCCGCGACGGGCAGCATCCTGGCCACGTTTGAGAACAAGCTGGCGCTGCTGGACGACGAGCTGCAGGTGGTGGGCCAGCTGCACACGGGCCCGTCGTCGTCAATCTACTCGGTTTACTGTGACGACAGTTCGCTGCTAGTGGGCGACTCCGAGGGCCTTATCACTGACTTTGGGGACCCCAGCCGGGCCTGGGCCGCCACCACCACCCCCAGAACGTTCCACTGCGGCGGTGGGGTCATTGCGCTCGCCAAATTAGACGACCAGCGGATACTTTACTCGCAGTCGAACTCGTCGCACCTGTACTCCACCAGCACGACTGGAATCCCCAGCATAGTCAAGAGAGGCCAGCCCGGGGTGGTGAAAGCACGGCTGCTGAACAACCGCACCACCGCAGTCAGCCTGGACACGCACAACAACGTTGCCATCCACAACCTGCTGACGTTCGAGTCGGTGCCGTCCACAGCCTCGTTCGACGACACTGTGGCAGCCCACCAGACCCAGGAGATCATCGACCCGTGGTGCAAGCTGTCTGCGAAGGCTGGCAAGCTCATGGTGTCCACGAACAAGCTGCTGTTCCAGAACACAGAGCTGTACGGGGGCAAGCTGGGCCTGGACGACGACCAGAGGTTCAACATCGGCAGGATGTTCATCCACTCGCTGTTCCAGGACTTTATCCAGTGGTCGCAGCAGGACCACGCTGCAAACGACAAAGTGGTGGAGCCAGTTGACCCCGTCATGAAGCTGCCTAAACTGTTTGTGATTGTGTCAAACGGGTCTGAAATCGTCTACGCGAGCGACTCGATGGACTGTGCGGCGCTGCACAAGGCGCTGCCGCAGTGGGTGTCGCAGTACCTGCTGAAGAGCGAGCTGCCACCGCTCCAGCAGACAAAAATAGGGTTCACGTTCCAGGCGCACCATCAGGAGTCTGCGGAGCCCCAGGCCAGCATGGCAGAGGGCAGCAGGCTGTCGTCGAGCTCCATGATCAGAGTGAAGAAAATCAAGCAGTACATCAGCGAGAAGGTGGGCACGAAAGGCGAGCTGGTGCTGCGCGTGAACGGGCAGGTGGTGGACGACGACGACACGCTGGCCACGGTGCGGGTGTTTAAGTGGAAGCAGGGCGGCGACGTGGTGTTCACGTACGAGGAGGCCCCAGGCGGAGCCTAGCTTCCCCCATTCCCCCAGGCAGTTTGCTCCAGGCAGTTTGCTCCAGGCAGTCTGCTCCAGCCTGGAGCAGACCCTAGGCAGAGCTGGGCAGAGCTGGGCAGAGCCCCGCCGAATCCCAGGCAGAGCCAGCAGAATTTTCAGCAGGAGGAAATTTTTTTTTCTTTTTAAAAATTTTCATCCAGCTCAATAAACAAAACAAAACAGCCAAAACAGCACAAAGATGGAAGAAACCGACAGAACGGTGTCCAAGCTATTCAGAACCTTCCGTACCGTGAAGGAGATGGTACGTGACCGTGGGTACTTCATCACCCAGGAGGAAATCGACATGTCTTTAGACGAATTCAGATCCAAGCACTGTGATGCTATTGGCAGACCACAGAGAAAGCTCATGTGTTTCCAGGCCAATCCTACACCAGAGTCGCTAGAGAAGTTTCCTAACATGGGCTCGCTGTGGGTGGAGTTTTGTGACGAGCCTTCGGTGGGGATCAAAACCATGAAGAACTTTGTCATCCATATCAGCGAAAAGAATTTCAGCTGTGGGATCTTCATCTACCAGAACGGGATCACCTCGTCGGCCAACAAGCTGATTCCATCTGTGGCACCAGCCACTATTGAGACGTTCCAGGAAACAGACCTGGTGGTGAACATAACCCACCACGAGCTGGTGCCAAAGCATATTTTGCTGTCCCAGGACGAGAAGAACGAGCTGCTGAGCCGCTACAGACTGAAGGAGTCGCAGCTGCCTCGTATTCAGCGTGAGGACCCTGTTGCACGCTACCTGGGGCTCAGAAGGGGCCAGGTGGTGAAGATTATCAGACGCAGTGAGACCAGTGGTCGTTACGCCAGTTATAGAATCTGTTTATAAGTTTATTAGTGCGTGGTTGTGTTGTAGTCCTACAGTGTCGCAATGTTCCCGGCTGCGTAACAGCCCCAGCTGGAGCCCTCGTGTTGTGCTATGTAAGTAACTATGTGCACGGCTGCGTAACAGTCAGCACTGCGCACAACCTGGCCCATCACCTATACAGTGGCCGCGAGCACAACCCGCCCACCACCTATAGAGTGGCCGCAAGCACGCTGTCGGTGGTGCCCGTCCACCACGCGACATTGGCCAGCGGCAGGCCCAGCGTGTCGATGCCCACACCGCCCGAGCCCAGGTACATAGGCGCAATTGTGATGACTAAGCTGTTAATCAGCGGCGGCTCTGCTCTGGCGGCGGCCTCGCTGTGCTGCTTGAGCAGGTGTGCGATCGTGCCGGCGCCGCCCTCGACCATCACCGAGCGCAGGCCCAGGCCCTGCAGGTGCGCCCCGAGCTCGCGCCAGCTGAACGGCTCCTCCACCTCCACAACGTGCCCTCCGCACCGCTCCAGGTAGCTGTAGTCCCTGCGGCGCGTACCAGAAATGCGGCGCGTACCGTCTGTGTGGCGCGTACCGCTGTCTGGCGCTGCGCCACCACGCGCCACCACCACCACCGGCGGCTTACCCTGCCGGGCCTGCGCCAGCGCGTCCATTTTGCTGCCTGCAAACTCCCAGTCGCCGTTGAGGTCCAGCACGACGGGTGTGGGCGACTGGACCAGGCCCAGCTTGCAGTTGAGGCCCGGGTCGTCGCACAGCACGGTCCCAATGCCCACCAGGATCGCGTCGTGGCAGCTTCTGAGAAATTGTGTCATTGCCTTGGTCTCTGCGGACGAGATGGCTGTCTGGACGCCCTTGCGGGCTGCGATCTTGCCGTCGACGGACTGGGCGTATGTGAGCGTCAGGAAGAAGCTGCTGGCGTCGTCCTGCGCTGCTGGCGGCAGGTACCTGGACAAGAAGGAAAAGTCCATTAAACCCATTGCTACATAGTTAAGAAAAATTAACCATTGCTACATAGTTAAGAACAATCCACTCGTCGCTGCATGTTAAATCGGATATCTATTTGCCCTGCGAGCTTGAGGCTGTGGGTTGGGTGTCGGGCATGCTGAGGTAGCTGTCGCGTCTGTAGTGCAGGCAGAGTTCCAGCGGGATGTGGTGGAACGTCCTGGACCGGTGCACCTTTTGCTCGGTGGGCTGCACCTTTAGCTCGGTGGGCTGCATCTTTTGCTTGGTGGGTTGCAGCTGGAACGGAATGTACCTGAAGGGCATTGCTGTGCTGTGTGGTTGTGGTTGTGTGGTTGTGGGTGTAGCTGGGTGTGCAGGTTATCAGGACATGAGCACTGAGAACATTAAAATTAATCTTCTCAGTCCGCAGTCTTACTTCCCAGACAACTCACTTCCTGTACTTCTGGGGCAGCAGCGACTTATCGTACTTCTCGATATCACCGCTCATTTGCCTCTTGAGGATGTCGTAGTCCTGGTAGAAGACTGCCTTTTTGTCGGCATTGCCTGGCTGGGGGTCACCCTCGGTGTCCTCGGTGTCCTCGCCCTCCATCTCGGCAAACCTCTTTCTCTCGGCTTCCAGTCGCAGGTGCTGGCGGTGCTCCCATTGCTGGAAATCGTCGCTTTCTGAGTCTGTGTTGACGCCGTAGTCGTCTGCCTGCTCGTGGTGGAGGGTCCTGTTGATGTGGGAGATCTTCTCGAGCGTGTGGGCCTTTCTGGCGGAGGGTGGTGGGGCTGGTGCGGGCGCGGTGCGCTGGCTTTTGGACAGGAAGACTGGTTTCAGTGGTCTTTCGTCGCTGGAGCTGGAGCTGGAGCTGTCGTCGCTGGAGCTGGAGCTGGAGCTGTCGTCGCTGGAGCTGGAGCTGTCCTCATTTTCGTCTTCACTGTGGTCTTCACTGGCACTGGCACTGCGGGTCTCGCTGGTGCGACGGTCAGCGGCCTTCGCTGCACCCGCCACATTCGCACCCGCCACATTCGCACCCGCCACATTCGCACCCGCCACACTCACCTCCCCCATTGCGCCTGCGCCCGCCCTGCCTGCTCGGCCTGCTCTGCCCGCACCTGTGTGTGTGCCTTCACTGCCTGCACCTACCACCTCATCACCGCTCTCACCACCACTACCACTATCACTCTCACTACCACCCCCGGCATGCTTTTCAATCCTTTTTCTAAAATGTCTTTTCATCTCAGGGGCAATGAAATTATCCGCCTATTTAACGCTTTTTCCCCTGCTGCTCGCTCTGGGCTCCGCAGCACAACAGCACAACCTCCAAACGAACCAGGATGTGCTCCAGTTTGTGGAGGAAAACGCGAAATTGCACGAAAATTTTCACTTTTTACCTCTGTGGAACGAGATCCTCACCAGCTACAAAACAGCAGACATCCTGCGCCGAATCAACGCGTTCAATGCCCACCCGCACGCGTCCCAGACGCTCAGAAAGCCCTCCAGGCTGAACTGGCAGAGCTACGAGGCCGTCACGTCCCGCAAGCACCCCAACTACACGCTCAGAGTCAGCAAACACGACCCAGCAGTCCTGGGCATCGACTCGGTCAAGCAGTCCTCCGGCTACCTCGACTACAACGACAAGCACTTCTTCTACTGGTTCTTCGAGTCCCGCAGCGACCCGGCCAACGACCCGGTGGTGCTCTGGCTCAATGGCGGGCCAGGCTGCTCGTCCATGACGGGGCTCTTCTTCGAGCTGGGCCCCAGCTCGCTGTCCTTCGACCTCCGGCCCGTCTACAACAACCACTCGTGGAACTCCAACGCCAGCGTGGTGTTCCTGGAGCAGCCCGTCGGCGTGGGCTACTCGTACGGCTCCGGCAAGGTGTCCTCGAGCTACGCGGCCGCCGCAGACGTGTTTGTGTTCCTCGAGCTCTTCTTCCAGCAGCACCCGCAGCTCCTGCGCAACCGGTTCCACATTGCCGGCGAGAGCTACGCGGGCCACTACATCCCAGCCATCGCGTCTGAGATCCTGAACCACGCGGACCGCACTTTCGAGCTGCATTCTGTGCTCGTGGGCAACGGCATCACCGACGCCCTGGTCCAGAACAAGTACTACCAGCCCATGGCGTGCGGCCTGGGCGGGCACCCGCAGCTGCTGGCGGACTCCCAGTGCGACCAGATGCTCCGGGACTACCCAAAGTGCGCGCGCCTGGTCCAGGCCTGCTACCGCACCAGGTCTGCCTTCGCCTGCGTCCCGGCAGAGCTGTACTGCTCCCAGAAGCTGCTGGGCCCCTTCCAGGACACCGGGCTCAACTTCTACGACGTCCGGGGGCCCTGCGAGTCCAACTCCTCGCTGTGCTACACCGAAATGGAGTACATCGAGCAGTACCTGAACCTGCCCCACGTCCAGCACGCCCTGGGCGCAGAGGTGCAGTCCTACGCGGGCTGCAGCGACGACGTGTTCTCCAGCTTCGCCATGACGGGCGACGGGTCCAAGCCGTTCCAGCACTACATTGCCGAGCTGCTCGACAGCCACGTCCCCGTGCTCATCTACGCGGGCGACAAGGACTTTATCTGCAACTGGCTGGGCAACTTTGGCTGGTCCGACAACCTGGACTGGCAGTACCAGCGCGAGTTCCAGGCTGAGTACCTGAAACCGTGGAAAAACAGTGCCAACCGCACCATTGGCCAGGTGAAGAGCTTTGGCAACTTCACCTTCCTGCGGGTCTTCGATGCGGGCCACATGGTGCCCCACGACCAGCCCGAGGCGGCCCTGCAGATGCTCAACTCCTGGACTGGGGGGGACTACGCCCTGCAGGGTTGATGTCTGGCCCTCAATCCTTTCAGTGAGGCTGCTGCTCCTTAACACAACCCTTTCAGTAGGCTGCTGCTCCTTAACACAACCCTCTCAGTGAGGCTCCTGCTCCTGGGTCTGGGCAGTCGCTGAAACCTCAGCAGCTTCTTCTTTTTCTGTTCACGCCCTGCTGGCTCTTCCCAGCTGTGGTCTTGTATACTCAATACATTCAGTACACCATGAGCTCCGCCTCTGCCTCAAGAGCTTGTACGAGAGGCTCGAAAGAGGATTGTCCAGCTCAAAACGGCACAGCTCAAAAGGGCCCCAGGTGGCCAGGGCATCACCCAGTACGAGCTGCGAAGATCCACGACGCGACAAGCCCAGACAGCTCGCTGGTGGTCCCAACCTACTTAACCACCTCAGGCTCAAGTGCCCGCGACTGTGCCCGCGACTGTACCTCGCTACCGACATTGTTCCGCAGCGCAGTGCCTAGCGTGCCCAGAGGACCCCCAGCCAGCCCAGCGGACACCTTTGCTGAGCCAGTTTACCCGAGAAGGTCCATTCCAGCAGCCAGAGCTCTATAAGGTGCGGTTCAATGGCCGGTCGTTCAGGCACCCAGTGGACAATATCGAGACCTATGGCATGGCTTTTGAGTGCTCAGTTCCAAACTGCAGCCCAGCCAGACCCATGGAGTGCCCCAAGCTGGCCATCCCGGTGCGCTCCGAGTCCATTAATGACGAGCACACGTTCTTCGACTTGCTCATCAAGATAAACACTCAGTTCAACAGGCTCAGCTCGTCAGTCTCCAGGTTCAAATCGACCAACCACTTTAGACTTATCCCACACCCGGTCGGAGCTGAGTGATAGCTCAATGGTGTGCGTGCTGCTGCACCGCAACTAGCTGCTCAAACAGCTCCACCACCTCGACTGTAATGAGTATAAAAGCTCTCACCATAACTAGCGGAAATATCTTCTCAGGCTTCTCACGAGGTGTGGTTTCCCCATGCCCGCTATAATTCTCACTGCGTGCTGGATTGCAACTGCCTGCTATATCTCTCACGGTAATTACCTGCTATTACTCTCACGGCAACTCTCCAACTATAACTCTCACTGCACGCTATTTAAGCATGGCAGTTCCCACCAACCCTCCCCCATAAACCAACGCTACAATGAGACTCTCTACATCACTGCTCCTATCAATCCTGCTCTCAGGTGCCTCAGCACTGGAATACGTCATCCAGCTGAAAACACCAGCAAACACCCCATCGAGCTTGAACTCGACCGTGTCGGCCCAGTCGAACGAGATCAAAATCCTGGAAACCATCACCATTGGCGACTCGTTCCAGGCTATTGTGGCTGACCTGCCGGAAACACTCATCAGTGAGCTCAAAATCGACCCAGCTGTCTATGATATTCTGCCCAACTTGGAGTTCACAGCCTCAGTTGGCGAGGATGTCCGCAAGCAGTACAACGCACCAAGACACCTCGCCAGACTGTCCTCCTTGGAAGGCCTGGCGGGCGAGGAACCCCCATTCACCTATACCTATGGGCCAACAGGCTCGAATGTCAATGCCTATATTATTGACACTGGCATTGAGCTTAGCAACCCGAACTTCCAAGGGAGGGCCGTTAGGGGAGCCAATTTTGTTGCTGGCGAGTCTGACGGAGACCTGAACGGGCACGGGACCCATGTCGCAGGGATTGTGGGGTCACAAACCTATGGAGTTGCCAAAGAGGTTACTTTGGTGGAAGTTAAGGTCCTCAACTCGGCTGGAAGCGGCACTTTGCAGAACATTCTGGCTGGGATCGAGTTTGCAGCAAACGACAGGGCATCCAGGGGCACCCAGGGCGTTGCCAACTTGTCGCTGGGCGCAGTGTACAGCGGGATTTTGAATGATGCCGTCAATGCAGCTTATGAGACTGGGCTAGTTGTGGTTGTCGCGGCTGGGAACTCCAACTCGCGCGCATCGCTCTTCAGTCCATCCAGTGCAGCCCAGGCCATCACGGTGGGTGCCCTGGATGACCTCAATGACTCCATTGCCAGCTTTTCCAACTATGGCGACGCTGTTGACATTTTTGCCAGTGGAGTCCAGGTTGAGAGCCTCAGTAACCTGCCGGGAGTGGCTGTGGCTGTCCACTCGGGAACATCTATGGCCTCACCAGTGGTTGCAGGGTTTGTGGCAACGCTGTTGTCGAAAGGTGTTGACTTCTCTGCCGTTCGTGGCGCATTAAACGAGCTGGCGCAGCCTGCTTTAGTGATTGACGGAGGGTTCAACGAGCTCAAGTACCGATCCACGCCTAACCGGGTGGTGTACAACGGGTTTGACCAGGGATCTTCTGCCAGTGCTGGCGGTAACTGGACGGTTTCTGCAGCTCAGCGTGCTGTGGCTGAGGAAAGTGCTGGTTTTGGGGCATCTGCTGCTTCTGCGTATGGCAAGCTGAGCCCTGAAGATTTTGCGCTTGTGTCTGCCTCGGCTGCTCTCCGTGGGGTTGATGTGGACCTGGTGTACTAGCTGCACAGCGTCGCGCATGGCTGACTTGGTGAATAGATGGCTGTTGTGTGTAACCCTGTAGCCCTGTAGATTGTGACCACCGGCCTGTGGACTGGACGGTGGGTAACAACCGGCTTGTGGGTGGACGGTGGGTAACAACCGGCTTGTGGGTGGACGGTGGGTAACAACTGGCTTGTGGGTGGACTGTGGTGGGCGTGGTGGCCTAGCTTTGTGGCGCATGGACTTTGTGGCGCATTGCCGTGTGGCGCGTAGATCGTGGCGCATTTTCGTGCTTGTGGCGCATTACCGTGTGGCGCGTGGAGCACCAGTTAATCCTCTTTGGTTGTGCTCGACTGCTGAGCCACTACACTTCCTGAGGCACCCTGCAGCACCCAGACCACTCAGCTCTCGCTTGAGATCTCAGTTTCAGGCCCCAGAATTGAGACCTGCGCATAATTGGCGGTGCCGTAGTAAGTTCCACCCATTGAGCACCTGAGCTCTTCCCAGCCTGGGCCCTTCCCATTGAGCCCAGCCAATCTCAGTCTCATCACACAGCTGTGCTCGCAGCCACACACTTTCTTTTAGTCCCAGTAAATCAAAAACCAAATTTGTCTCCTTTAAACACCCCTAGACAAAAGGCCACAGCACACACAGCACAGCACACACAGCACACACAGCACAATGGCAGAAGTTCGCATCCTGTCGCACATGAACAAGGACCACCGTCTGGCTATTGAGGACTACCTCGTGGTGTACGGAAAGGTTCCCATCACCGACAAAATCAGCAATATCAAGCTGACTGCAATCGACACCAAGCAGATGACCATCACGTTTGCGCACGAGGACGTGGAGTTCGACGTGGAGAAGGTGATTCCGTTTGAGCCCGAGCTGGAAAGCCTGAGTGAGGCCAGAACCAGGCTGGTGGAGATGGCCAAATTTGCCGCCAGCGAGCGTGGGTTCTCCCACTTCCAGATTGCAGAGTTTATGTCACCACTGCCATACCAGCTGGCCCTGATTGGCGTTATCTACTTGCCCATTGCCAGCTACTTCTTCCCGTCTATTCTGAAGAACTCTTTTGTCACCAAACACCTGCTGTCCGAGGCCAAAGCCGACTGGCTGCTCAAGCACGCGCTGAAGATCACCGGGTTGACGCTGGGGATCCACGCGCTGGAGGACTGGTTCATTCTGAAGCCTAAGCTGGCCAAGTTCAGGGTGCCAATCGACTTCCAGCTGGAATGGTACCTGTCCGGGCTGCTAGAGGGCTTTGGCGCGGTGAAGAGATTCAACATGGTGGTGGCGTCCAAGGAGCACTAGCCGGAGCTCAAGTGGGCCCCTCAGGCCCAGTAGGGGCCCAGTAGGGGGCTGCACCGCTGCCTCGTAGCTGCCTCATCGCGCAGTCAGCACTTACATAAGCCGCTGCTTAGTGGTGGCTTATGTCAGCCCCGGGTAACAGCTCATCGCTTACATCAGCATTACATAACCCAAAACGACATAAAAAATTATTTTCGCCTCAAAGTGTAAGCGCAGAGCACCCAGCACGATGGCCCCAAGACAGTCCAAGACCGCGAAGCGGAACGCGACGCAGAACGGCAAGCGTACAGTGGAGAGCGAGGTGTTCCAGGACAAGCAGGCGAGAAACAGGCTGGGATTCACGTCCAACCAGACGGAAAAGTCGCGAGTCAGAAAGCCTAAGAAGAATGAAGTGAAGAAAGAGCAGGCCAAAATAAGGCTTTATGGGAAGGCCAAGCAGCCAAAGACGTACAGCGAGAAGGAGCTGGACCTGCCGGTGCTGAACAGGGCGATTATCCCCGGCGCAAAGATCCCTCGAGGCAAGAAGGGCAAGAAGTTTGTGGATGAGAAGGACGAGAACGCTATCCAGCTGAGCAGAATAATAAGCGAGGTGATCATAAAGGACGAGAAGAGGGACTTTAGCAAGATCGAGAAGTCGCAGAGACTGGAAGAGCTCAGAGAGCTAAAGCGTAAAGAGATTGAGAAGAAAGAGGCTGCTAAAAACGACAAGCTGGAGGCCAAAAAGTCTGAGATTAAGAACAAGGCGTCCAAGGCCAGACAGGACAGAAGAAAAAGAGCCAAGTTAGAGGCCAAATCCAAGGAGGCTGAAGCCCAGAAACCAAAGAAGAAGTCCGTCTCGTTCGCCTAGTGTATACCTGATATGGCTTCTGTGTCCTGTTGTAGCTGTAGGTCGCTGTCCTTGCCTGTACACTGCTATAAGGCTTGCGTTCTGTGTCCTGTTGTAGCTGTAGGTCGCTGTCCTTGCCTGTACACTGCTATAAGGCTTGCGTTCTGTGTCCTGTTGTAGCTGTAGGTCGCTGTCCTTGCCTGTACACTGCTATAAGGCTTGCGTTCTGTGTCCTGTTGTAGCTGTAGGTCGCTGTCCTTGCCTGTACACTGCTATAAGGCTTGCGTTCTGTGTCCTGTTGTAGCTGTAGGTCGCTGTCCTTGCCTGTACACTGCTATAAGGCTTGCGTTCTGTGTCCTGTTGTAGCTGTAGGTCGCTGTCCTTGCCTGTACACTGCTATAAGGCTTGCGTTCTGTGTCCTGTTCACGGCTTTATACATTGATAAGGCTTGCATTCTGTTATAGCCGTAGTTCACTGCTTTATACATTGATGCGCATTCTGTGTCCTGTTCTGCAGTGTGTGGTCCTCGCCTAGTGTATACCTGATACGGCTTATGTGGGAGCCTACTCGGCACACTTGTACACGCTGATATATGGCTCGTGCGAGTTGCTGGCAGCAATCATCATTCTGTGCGGGTGTAGGCACAACGACGACAGGTACTGGCTCCTGTTCTGCAGCCCGTAGTTCGACCCACTGTTGTTCTTGTAGGACGAGATCAGGTCTCCGCTGGTGCTCCAGATCTTCACCATTCTGGACCCGCTCGCAATGATAGGCGCGTGCTCGTGGATTCTGATGCTGGTCATCGTCTTGTCGTGTCCCTTGAACGTCAGCACCGGTGCGTCCGCTCTGATGTCCCACAGGTTGATTATCCCGTTGCTGGACCCGCTCACAAGCTCTCTGAACCCGCCTCGTTGCATGTGCACATTGGTAATCCACGATCTGCGCTCCCCGTTGGGCTCAACGTTCTTCCACAGCTTCACCATCGAGTCGCGTGGGTCCAGTCTTCTGTCGTACACTCGTATTGTGCCGTCTCCAAACCCAGAAACACAGATATTCCCGGCAACCTGGTCTGAGGTCAGCGAGGTTATTGAGCTTGACGACCGTGCAGGAATATCAACAACACACAGCTCTCTTGGTGCGTCCCACACCCTAATGATCTTGACGTCCCCAGTAGCAAGCAAAGTCCCGCGGCTTTGCTGCCATTCCAGAAGCAGCCCGGTCGATCTTGGTGTCAGCAATAAGTCATTCAGTGCTCTCCAGGATGTCACCAACCGGCACTCATCCACCGACTGGAAGTCTTTATATATCTTGACAATCCCGTCACTGGACCCAGTCATCAGAAACGGCAAGTCGTCTTCGTTCAACAGCTTCAGATCCGTGATTTTGGTCCCAAATGGATTCCCATTACTAAACTTTGACAACTGCCTACTCTCTTCCCAGTCAAAAACGGTTATGTTATCACGGTCATCGCTTGAAATCAAGTAACTCTCAAACTGTGCAAACTTGAGGATCTTGGGCTGCGTTTTGTTGTTCAGCACACAAACATTAGTGTTCCAATTACTCTTCAACGCAAGATTCTTTTGTGGTTGGGTCTCAATAATGATCGACTCGTTTCTATTTCTGCGCCATATTCTCTTGGTGTACTCCAAACTACCTGGCTCATCCACCTCGCTCTTCTTCATCTGTGGTTCCTGGAAATATTCCAAACTGTAAGTGAAAAGTTTCGAACTCAAAGGCAAACTTTTAATTTCATCTTCTAAATAGCTTGAGTTTATTGGCAGTGGTTTAGGGTTCAATCCGTACGGCGTGGATAGAAATTGTGACTTCATATTCATCAAACTTCCGGAATTATGGTGATCATGTGGGTTTTCTTCATCTCCCCAGCCCCATGACTTTAAAACATTGGAAAATGAAAATGTTCTTTTCAGTATGGAGAATTTACTATGGTTTGAAGATTGACTGTTATTTGACTCGGGAACTGCATCTCTGGCAGACACTGCGCGTATCTTATTCTCGCCATTCAGTTTAATTGGTTTTGGTAAGATTTTGGTATCATTAATCAGTTCACTTCCTATACCGTTTGAAGAGTTGTTGTATTGTTGTTGGTTATTCTGTAGCAATATGGTTTCCATCTCTTGTACAACCTCCTGTAACGGGCTTTCTTTCAACTTGATTAGTATAAAATCAATGGTCTTTTCACTTAAAAATTTAACTTCATCATAACCATCACATGCTAACACTAATAGATTCTTCCAGATAATATGAAAGCTTGAGCCATAACCAATTGACTTGATTCCATTATCATTTTCCTCATTCTCAAGATTCAATCTCAATAAATTGGAGACTTCAAAATATAATTCATTGAATGATAAAACAATAAAATTGTTCAGATATCTTTTAACAATTTTTGAAATAAAAATTGTAATTTCTTTTCTAACCATTGGACTTGCATCATTTGATAAGTTCAATACAGCCAGTGCAATATTCATTTCTTCTTTGGTTTCCTCTTCGTCGTTCTCTTCTGGTAAAAAGTTGGTGAGAGCAACTATTATCGAACAGCGTACTTCAGGAATTGGATCATTAATCTGTTTGAGTAATCTTGTCAACACTCCGTCTTTCAGACAAACCCATTTAGCTTCAAAGTTTTTATCCCATAACTGTGATATCAATAAAGTACACCATTGACGCAGTAATGGATTATCTGATGTTTCAATGTAGTTTAATAACTTGTTAACCAAATTTGGAGAAAAACACAGCTTTTGTCCATTTTTAAAATCTTTTACAAACAGACTTAAGATCAATGCGCATAAAGCTTTATGGTCTGATGTGGTTGTGGTAGTTTCACTTGGAACTAGCATTTGTAAGAAGTAATTAAAACCTTTATCCTTCACTAGTTCCTGTTGAGTGTTTTTATAGTCAACGGCCATGATTCTTGCCCATATAAACACTAAAACAGGTTTGAGGTCTGGAGATGGACTCTGAAGCAGTTTCAAAATATATGGAAATATTCCAATCGATAATGCAAGGTAAACTGCCCATGGACCGAGGTCCAAGAATTTAGATAGCAGCACCAAAGCACGAACTCTGTGAACTTGTGACAGTAGTACTTGCAGAACTATTGGTAGTTGCTCTGGAGGTTGTTTGTTTGAAGAGCCGTATTTCAGCCATAATTCAAATGCAGTTAAATGTTGTTCAAAGAATGTTGAGTGTTGGTAGTTTTGTAAATTGTCCCCCGTGGCACCTGCTGCGGTAGTTGTGGTGTTGGAGCTGTTTGCAGCTGCTGTAATAGCAGTGTTGGCATGAGTGCCATTGGTGTTCGCGCCAGGGAGGGCGCTGGTTGGAATATTATTGGCAGCCGAAAATTGCAGATCCAATGCTGGTGGAATCAAGTCGTTGTGAGCATTTTTCAGCAGTTGATTCAGCACCTGGTCAATAGCCAAGTCCCAGGATTCCCAAATAGGGTGGAGCTGTACATCTGGTAGCGGCGGGTCTGAAATAGGGTGGCAATTGTGCGAGGACATGATTCTTTTAGCTAGCAAGAAGTTTCTGAACAATGCTGCCACTATCAAGTCCTGTCTGAACAGTCTCTTGAACAACGGTCTTGGGAGGGAAGTCCATGCAATAGTGTCTGTGATGGCTGTGAATATCCAGTTGAGTTCCCCCAGTGGGGTTCTTCTGTCTGTGAGTTTCCCTGGAATGATGATATTCCCATTTGGAGAGTCCTTTGCCAGATCCAGCAGTGGAGCGTAATAGTGCTTTTTTATTGGGGACTGCATGATAAACCACTTGATGCTGATGTCGATTGGCGAGGTGAGGCAGCAGGTGAACAGGTCTGCAGGCAAGTCTGGGTCCATTGGAAGCAGCTCATTCGATTTACAGGCAGCCAGCTGGATGCAGTCAATATAGGCCGATGTTGGCGAAGGCGCCAGGTTGTCGTGGTTGCCGTCGTTGTCGTCATCAATTCTTTTCTGCACAAACTTCTTGAAGTTGGTGACAATGTTGCCTGAGCTGTTGCAGTCCCAAACATAAATACATGGAGCACCGAGCCAGGTCTGCAAATCGTACAGGGAGATTGGAATATACTGGGTGTAGCCCCTGTTGAAGACCCAGATCTCGCCGGACTGTGTGGGCTGGGGCACTCCGTGGCCGTTGTAGTGGAACAGGACCCGCTCTTCTCTGGCATTTCTTCTCAGCGAGTTGCAGAACCGCTTCACGTCCTCCACACACGGGTCCAGGGACTGCTTGTACTTTGTTTTCAGCGACAGCGTCTCGTACTGGGACTGGAGGCTCTTGCCGATGGCCTCGATAGCCTTCTTGGTGTCGTAGAAGGACGCAGGGTCGATCCAGGCCTCTGTTTTGGCGCACGGGTGGGTCTTGATGATGTCTGGCGGGTCCACGCCAATGTTCAGGCACAGCACAATCGCAGCGCTGACCGTCTTCTGCCTGTCGCGCATGATTTTCCAGTCTGTGATGGGCTGGTAGTAGTCGTAGCGCTCGTGCTGCTTCTCGTACTCAGTGATGGGATTGCCGTTTGTGTGGTGTCTCTTGTCGTCAAAGTAAAGGAAAAAGTTGCTGGCCAGGCGGTGCATGTCCTGCTCGTCCATCTCAAAGCCGTGGCGCGTCTCGCGGTTCACCGCCGACACCAAAAGACGATCAACGTCCATTATTTGTTGTTTTGTTATGAAGGCAGCGCCATTGGCTGTGATTTTTGGGCGTATCGCTGCTTAGTCAGGTTTTTGTGCGGCTTATGTAATGTTGCTTAGTCATGAAGTGTTGATTATGTAGCGTTGCTTAGTCAGTGTGTAAGTTGAGATTATGTAATACCTGCTTAGTCAGTGTGTGAGTTGAGATTATGTAATCGCTATACAGTGGGCGGGCGAGGGAGCCCAGGTAGCCCGGTAGGAGCCCTAGCACTTGTCCCAGGCGTCGTGGTTGTGGTGTCCTGGCTGTGGGGCCCAGGTGGAAAACGGCTCAAGGCTGTGGGGCCCAGGTGCGCCAGAAAACGGCTCAAGGCTTTTTCAGCATGTGCCAGGCGAGCAGGGCTGCGGCACCGCCCGCTGCGCCCAGGACACCGTTCTGCAAGAGGCCCAGCAGCCTGTCCTGCCTGCGGGCCCTGGCAACAGCCTCGGAGTACGGAATGTCGCTGCGGAACGACACCATCGTGTACAGAGGCAGCCAGCGGTCCTTCAACAACAGGCACAGGGCAAAGTCGATCTTCTTCTTGAGCAGAAACCACTTGGAGTTCACCTTGTGGGACATCTCGTTGTAGTTGTCCTTGGCCAGGTTGATGATGGCCACGAGGTCCTTATGTCTGGTGGCCGAGTACTGCTCAAACGCGTGCTGAGTAGAGCCGTGCTGAAGCATTCTGGTCAGCACAAACACGTCCTCGAACCCGCAGTTCATGCCCTGCCCGTAGAAGGGCACCATGGCGTGCGCAGCGTCGCCCACCAGCAGGATCTTGTCCTGGTAGTGGTACGGCGAGCACGTGACCGACAGCAGCTGGCCCTTGGGGTTGTTGTGGATGCAGCGCAGCAGGTTGTCGCGGCCGATGAGCCCGAGCGCGTCGGGGAAGTGCGTCTCGAAGAACTGGGTGATCTGGGCGTCGGTCTGCAGCGACTCCAGCAGCTCCCACGGCCCAAACAGCGTCGAGGTGAACGACCCGTCCAGGTTGGGCAGCGCAATCAGCATGAACCGGTCCCGCGGCCAGATGTGCAGGTGGTTCTTGTCGACCGCAAACTCGCCCTTGGGGCCTGGTGGGATCGACAGCTCGATGTACGCGCAGTCGATGTACTCCTTGGAAAAGTCCATTCTGACGCATCTCTCGAGCTGCTGTCTGACTTTGGAGAAGGCCCCGTCCGCGCCAATGACCGTGTCGACTGCGGCCGTGGCCCCGTTGCTGAACTCCAGCACGGGCTGCCCCGCTGGGGGCTGCCCCGCTGGGGGCTGCCCCGCTGGCTGGCCCGCAGTGCGGATGGACGCCAGCTTGTGCTCGAACTGCACGGGGATCCGCAGCCGGTCCAGCTCGTCCAACAGCAGGTTGTTCAGGTAGTTGCGGTCGATCGAGTTGATCGCCTCGCCGTGCAGCCCGTACTGCTGCGAATCCAGGCTGCCGGACACTGAGTGGATCATTCTGCCGCTCATTGGGATCACCTTCGCCATCACCCGGTCGCACAGCGCCGGGTCCACGCACTGCAGCGCGTTGAGTCCTCGGTCCGACACCGCCAGGTTGATGCTACGCAGCTGGTTCACCTTATTCTTGCGTGGGTCTGTGCTGTTAGTGGGCTGCAATGTATGGCCAGGCAGAGGGGCACTCACCGGAACGCAATTCGTACACTGTCACGTCGTGGCCCTGCTTGCTGAGTGCGATGGCTGCCAGGGCACCCACGGGGCCCGCGCCAACCACTGCAAACTTGGCCATCGTGCTGTTCTACTCGTTTCAATTGCTTTTTATGTTTTCTGAGAAATTTTATCAGTTGATGCGCAGCTGGGTGTGAATTTGAGTGTATTTTCTACCGGGAACTAATATACAAAGCGTGGAGGCGCTAATTGCGCAGGTAGTCTCTGAGGTAGCCGGTCAGCTTGTTGGCTCCGTCCTCCAGGGCGTCTTTCAGGGCGGCCAGGTCGTCGTTTGCAGCCATCGAGTAGTCGTTCAGCTGGATCGAGCTGCCGTTCTGCGGGTTCAGCGACTGCTGGTCCTCGCCAAAGTAGGACGACGACGAGATCGCGCTCGACGAGTTGAAGTTCTGCAGCTTGGTGTGCGCCTCCTGCTGCAATTCCGCGTCGTACGAGTTTCTGCCAAAGAACTGGTCACTGGAGATCCCCTTCTGGTTGCCGTACTTGCTCTCCACCTGCCCGGTGTACTTAGGCTCCGCCGCACGCTTCGCAGCAGACTGCTTCTCGACTGCGTCGTTGGAAACCATGCCGAACCCGAGCTTCGCGAACTGCGGTGTCACTTTGTCCACGGACTTGTCTGCCTTGGCCTCAAACACGGGCTTGGTGCTCTTGCCCGCACTGGCACCACTGGTGTCCGCAGACAGCGTGGAAACCTCCTTCACCACGGCAGGTTTGACGAAAATGTCGTTGGACGATTTCACCTCCTCAGCCTCCAGCTTGGCCAGTCTTTCCTGCTCGTCAAAGTCGATGTCCGTGGTGATCCTCTTTGCAGTGACTTTGCTCTTTCTTGGGGCAGAAAGGATGTTCTTCTTGGAGCTGAGGGTCTTTCTTACAACTTTTCTCTCTGGTTTGGCTGTGGTGGTGGTGGTGGCTGCGCTGGACAGCGTAGGGGTTTCTGGTCTGGAAATAACCGGCGATGGGGTGGCTGGCTTCTTCTCCCAGTTGGCAAAGAAGTCGTCCTGGCCCTGCTGCGCGCTGTTAAGCTCCAAATTCGAGTTGTTGATATTGTCCAAATTGACGCTGTTTGGGTACAGAGCCGCGTCCTTCGCCACCTTGTCGTCCAGGTGCGCCTTGTAGTTGGTCGCCAGGCTGCTGGTGTACCTGGTTTTGGCGTCACACGTCAAGTAGCGCGAGCCTCCGTTCTTCATCAGGTACTCTTTGAATTTCAGGTTCCCACCCAGCTTGAATCTGCGCAGCTGCAGCTGCGACCACTTGTCCAGGTTGGACGACTTGACAAACGTGACGTGCACACCCAGGTTTCTGTGCACCGCGGAGCACTCCAGGCACAGCAGGATCCCAAACGGAATCGACGTCCACGTCGGGTTCTTTGTGCCGCAGTCAAAACACGCCTTGTTGGCCGAGTCCTTGGCCAGGTTGCCAAAGATCGCGGTGATCTCTTCCTTGCTCGCCATCAGCTTGTCTCCCTCGCTCATCTCTGCGTTCTGCTGCTGTTGTAAGTTGTCGTCTAAACCACTTTGTTGTTATTTTGTTGGTTTTCATCCACCGCGGTCACGTGAGCTGACTAACTGCTTACGTGCGCCGCCGTCGCCACTGCTTAGCTAATCGCTGACTACGCGTATTACATAACGGCTTAGCAATTAACATTCTATTCAGGCAGCGAGTTGGGTGTTTTCAGGCTGGGTCTTCTCAGCCAGCGTGAGGTTGTTGGAGTGTGTCGTGGCCTTCTCCTCGTGGTTGGTGTTGTCGGCGATCGAGTGCTGCTCGCTGTGGCCCACGCCCCAGCTCAGGTAGTCTCTGCGCACCTCCACATAGTCGTAGGCAAACTCACCGATCTGGTCCTCGTCCATTCCCATGGCCTCGGCCTCCTCGTCTGCTCGGAGCTTGAGATATGGGATCTTGTCGATGACTGCGCATATTATGGCGGTGACCACGGCGCACCAACCAATGACTGCAAAGATGTATGCAATCTGCTTGTAAATCTGTTTATAGTTATGTGAGATGAACCCACCAGGATGGTCTGTGACGCCGTCCATTCCTATGACCCAGTCTGCGCCAAACAGTGCGTTGAAGAACAGGCCGATGATTCCCGCCATTCCATGCTCTGCAAGGATATCCAGCGCGTCGTCCACTCCCACTAGGTACTTGATTCCAGTGGAAAAATTACACACCACGCCAGTGACAATTCCCAGCACCACCGAGCCGTACAGTGGGATGCAGCCCGAGCTTGGGGTGGCCGCCACCAGCCCCGAGATGAAGCCCGAACACATCCCCACGGTGGACCACTTTCTTTCGAGTCTGAAGTCCAGCAGACACCAGGTCATAGCTCCAAACGCTGCACACAAGTTGGTGTTCATGATAGAGTACATGGACCTCATTGATGGTATCAGGCACGACCCCCCGTTGAACCCGAGCCATCCAAACCACAGGATAGACGTGCCCAGCGTGACCATGGACACGTTGTGCGGTCTGAAGTTAATCAATAACTTTTCCTGGCGACGGCCCAAAAACCACGAATAGACGAACCCAGACACACCCGAGCCGATTTCCACGGGCCCGCCGCCCGCGTAGTCCAGCACCCCCCACTTGCTGGCCCAGCCGTTGCTCGACCAGACCCAGCACACGATGGGAGAGTACACCAGCGTGGCCCACATGAACAGAAACACCATGTGTGGCAGCAGTCTGCCTCTCTCTGCCGTGGCACCGGCGATAATCGCCAGCGTCACGCACAGAAACATGTTCTGGAAGTTGGCAAACACAAACTCTGGGTACACCGCGTCCTCGTCGGTCTTGCCGTACACGTTTCTGAACCCAAACGAGTCCAGGTTGCCAATAAACTTGTTTGTGGCCGTGCTGCTGAAGCTCAGCGAGTACCCCCAGAAGTACCACTGGAACAGCCCCACCGCGCACGCCATCAGCACCGCCCAGATCAGCGACAGCGCAGACTTTCTTCTCGCCAGTCCTGAGTACAGGAAGCCCAAACCTGGCACCATAAAGAACACCAGAGCCGTGCACACTATCAGAAACGCCACCGTGGCCTTGTCATACTCCTCTGTCCATAAGTCGCCCATTTCCCGCTGCAGTGTCGATTCCTACCTCGACCCAAACGACTCAATTTCTCTCGTTCTATTTTCTATTATAACCCAAATTTTAAAAAAAAAAAAAAAACTGAAAATTTGACATAAAACAGTTTTTTCATATTTCACGGCATTTTCCAGTGGCATTTATTGGTCAAAGATAACCTGAAATCAGTTTTTGGAAAAGGCAGGATTTTGCCAGCGAAATACACAGTGTAAAGAGCACAAAATCGGTGATTCAAAGGGTGCAGACCGCACGCTGCAGTCTGGGGTACATCAAACAGCAATTATAGTCACAGAAAGTCGCATTAGAAAATATGATTTAGCTGATATCGATTTTTCGCTTTTATCTATCGATCTTTATCAGTGGGTTCTCTATTACCCTTTGAGATGAAATTTCAGCTATTGGATGGGAAGATTGTCCATCGGGATGCCCAAAACGGCAGTCGGGCTGCATGATTCTGCTTTAGCAAGGCTAAACTTCGGCGGGTTTTTTTTTTTTCGACCCATTTTTTCGCTAGTGCGAGCCCTAACAGGCTGGTGCTACTGCTCTGGGCCATCCAGAGGGCTTTGCTGTCTGGCTTGGGCTGGCCTGGGCTGCTGGGGTTGGCCCTGCGTGCCTGGCTCGGGCCCTGGCTGCGCTCGCACGGCCTGTGCGCTCGCAGATGTGTGAAATGTCTGGGTGTTCGGGATTCGTCCCCCAGTGGGGGCTGCTGCGAGCTCGGCCAGTCAACACTCAGCTTCGCAGCGCAGGCTGTCTGCCGCAGCAGCCAGGCAACAGTGCTGACAAAACGGGCTACCTCTCCGCCTGCGAATCGTGGCAGAACGGCTATTGTTAGATGGAACAATGTACGGTGTAGAACGTAGACAATAGCAGTGATAGTCACCGTGGGTTGCCGTGAGTGGTCACCCCAAACGGTGGTTGCTGCGAAGGGGTGGCTGCCGTGAGTCGTCACCCCAAACGGTGGTTGCTGCGAAGGGGTGGTTGATATTGTAGCCCCAGCAGTGTCCTATGTACTACGACCTCTGCAAATATAAGCTAAATGTTGTAGTTGTCAGTCTAGTGTTCTGGTCAAGCTGGAATTTTATATCCCGCTGTGCGCTCCCACTGAGCGTGGAGTCTATCTTCCCTGCTACCCTGGACGTCGGTGCTGGCTGTGCTGCTGCCCTAAACGTGCGGGTCCTCCAGTTGAGCACCAGGTCACCTGACCTCACGTGACCGCACGTGAGCAGCACAAATATGCATCACGTGCAGACACATACGTCTCGCGACACCTCCCCACAGCCACCCAAAGCAAAATAAAACGCTACGACTCACTAACCAACCAACATGTTCAGCATAAACCACTTTGAGCTCACCGGCAGGCTGTCCAATGCCAACACGCAGACCACAACCAGCAAGATCCAGGTGCTGGAGTCGTACTTGTCGAGCCTGGGCCAGGACGACCAGCAATTGACGCACAGCAGCAGTGTTTTCAAGCTGCCAATAACAGAGCTCAACAGCGCCAGCACCAGCACGTACAGCATAGACAACGAAAAGGCGCTTGCTGTAATGAACCTGGCCATCTGCTACAACAACAGGAGCGTCGAGATCAACAGATCGATCATTGAAAAGAACTTGGACGACGGGAAACTGTGGTTATCGTCGTTTAAGCTGACCAAGAAGTCGATTCAGCTTATTTCGAGTGTCCCGGTGCTCGACAATTTGTACGAGACATCCAGCGAGTTTGTCCAGTTTATCAGGAACTTTATAGACGTGTCATCACAGCAGTCATTCTTGACGAAATCACTGCAAAACCTGAAACTAAATGAGTTCAATGTGGTTAGTTCTGGCCTGAACTACTCTTCTCTGTCGCGAATAGCGGTCTATATACACGACAGGCTGCAGGATATGGCGCAGTACTACAAGTACGACAACAAATGGCTTTCGCAGAAGGCTCTAAATGCCATTTTGCAGTTCAGTGTGATATTCAAGAACACTCTGCTGTCCATCGACTTTTACAAGCAGAACAAGATAGGCTTTGCCATAGGATATTTGCAGCTGGAGTCGGCACAGGGACAGCCTGGTAAGTCTGGGAAACTGAAGATCAAGCTGAAGAAAATCCGGTCTAATTTCAATATCAAACCCAGCTTTCTAAAGTTCTTGCAGCCGCAGCTGGTGGTTGATTTCGGCAGCCTGGCGCAGCTGATTGACCGCCTGGAGTACGCACTGGAGCTGGAGAACAAGACGTTGGCGTTTGACGGGGAAATAGACCTGGAAACACTGAGAAACTCCATTCCTTCAGGCAGAAAGCTACACATCGAGACTAACCAGTCGTCGTACTACTAGAGTTGCGTACTATTAGATTCATACGCTTGGACTATTAGAGTTGCGTACTATTAGATTCATACGCTTGGACTATTAGAGTTGCGTACTATTAGATTCATACGCTTGGACTATTAGAGTTGCGTACTATTAGATTCATACGCTTGGACTATTAATGCTGGGAGTTTAATACACGCTGGGAAACAGTTGATTAGACGCGCCCCTTATACACCTGGAGGAGTTGCAGCTTGTCGTTGGTGTCAAACTCCACCAGCTTCAGTTTCCCGTTGTTGGTGAACGATTTGCGTATATCGTTTATATCCCTGCCATTATTCACCGAGTTGATTCTGAGCTTGGCTGTGACACGCAGGCAGCCCAGCACGCGGTACCAGTATCTCCAGGGCGCGATTGGCATTGGGGTGGTTAGGTGGGACGGAACCAGCTTGATGGTGAGCGATCTCACTTTATAGGAGTAGTCTATTTGGTCCAAGTAGCTGTTCCAGCCCTGCTGGCTGATATCAAACTTCATGACTGCCTTTCCGTTGGTTGTAGTGCCCTCTGCGAATACCACCAGGACCTTGCCACGGCAGGTGGCGGCGTCCAGCTTTGGCAGCGTCGAGCCTAAATGCGAGCCTAAACTCTTGAGAACCAGCTGGCGAGGGGTCAAAGCGTACAGCTGGTGGTTGATGCTGGTGGCCAGCACAACTTTGCGGGTGCTGGACGCGGCCAGGACCCCAAAATAGTCGAATGGGCTGGTGAAGTTGGCAAAAACCAGGTCGTTTGGCTGCAGTTTCAGCGAGTCTGAAATGTTTTTGGTGCGGATTCCCTCGATGGACAGCTCTGAGGAGAAGCCTGCGGCAACCAGGGCAAAGGCTGTGTCGAGCCAGCTGAGGTTGAGCCCGAAGTAGGCGAGCAGGAACCATGTGGCGAGCACTGGGAGCCCCAGTACCAGTTTGGCCAGCACCACTAGAAAGTGGGATATTTCGTCCAGTTTGAGGGCCTGGACAGCTGGGGGGCTGCCGGCGAGCTTCTTGGGCCTGTGGGTGGGCATGAAGGGCGAGATGCCCGTGGCTTTGTCCCTCCAATTGGTGAATTTCTCCATTCTCAGGCAGAGATAAAAGTTTAGGCGGGAGAGAAGTTTTTCAGGCAGAGCTCAGGCGGGAGAGAAGTTTTCCAGGCAGAGCTCAGGCGGAGAAAAAGTTTCCAGGGGCGCCAGGCAGAGCCCAGGCAGAGCTCAGGCGGAGCCCAGGCAGAGAGAAGGGCACCGAGAAAGGCGGGAACGGCGGAGAGAAGGTCAGTTGGGTTGTCAAAACTGGTTGCCTGGCACTAACAGTGAACCAGACGCAGGCTCACTCCGGGGCTCAGTGTCTCCAGAGAGCTTAGGCAGGGAGCCAGGCGGAAGTTTGGGGAGCCCAGGCAGAGAGCCCAGAAAAGCTCGCAGGGCCTTTAGGCGGAGGCAAAAAAATTCAGGCTGAAAATTTTGCAGAAAGCAACCAACCAAATGTCGCTTCCAGGAGTGTTTGAGCGAGGCGACGAGTTCATCGGGCAGTACCCGCGGACGTCGCGGGTGTGGCAGTTCTTCTCGCACGCAACGTGCCTGGCCACGGTCGGGTTCAGCAAGGCAGTGCTGTTCCTGGGCTACAACCTGGAGGTTAAGGGCGTGGAGCACCTGGACCGGGCGGTGCAGCGCACAGTGGAAGAGGACAGGGGCATCATGACGATCATGAACCACATGTCGTGCGTGGACGACCCGTTCATCTGGGGGTGCCTGCCGTGGCGGTTCTACAGGGACGTGGACCAGATCAGATGGTGCCTGGGCGCACAGAACGTGTGCTTCAAGGGCGAGCTGCTGTCCACCTTCTTCAGCCTGGGCAAGATCCTGTCGACGGTGCGGTTCGGCGGGGGCCCGTTCCAGGGCTCGATCGACGCGGCCATCCGCCTGCTGAGCCCGGACGACACCCTGGGCCTGCTGTACGACGGCTCGGAGGACACTGCGCGGCGCTGGGCAGACTACTCTGCCGCGGGCCGCGTCCGGCAGCTCAGCTCCCACTACACGCCGCCCCTCAGGCGGTTCAAGCCCAGCTGGGTCCACGTCTACCCGGAGGGCTTCGTGCTCCAGCTGCAGCCGCCCTTCAACAACTCGATGCGCTACTTTAAGTGGGGCGTCACCAGAATGATCCTCGAGTCCACCAGGCAGCCCATCATCGTGCCCATCTTCAGCACGGGCTTCGAGAAGATCGCCCCGGAGAGCGCAGCCTCCGGCAGCCTGCTGGAGCGGTTCCTGCCTGACAACTTGGGCGCCGAAATCCGCGTCACCATCGGCGAGGCCATCGACGACAAGATCATCAAGAAGTACCGCGACGAGTGGATGGAGCTCGTGCGCACGCTGGGCAGCGACGCCCGCGACCTGACGGACGAGCTCAAGTTTGGCCCCAAGGCCCAGGAGCTCAGAAGCAGGCTGGCGGCCGAGCTCAGAAGCTCCATTGCTGAGCTCAGAAAGAAGTGCGGGTTCCCGGACGAGGACCCGCGCTTCAAGGACCACAAGTTCTGGCGCCGCTACACCAAGTCCGAGGGTGCCAGCGACCCGGACGTGAAGTTTATTGGGCAGAACTGGGCCATCAGACGCCTGCAGGGCATTGTGGATGACGACGACGCCCACGACGACGCCCACAATGAGTAGGTGAGCACTGTTTATAGAGGTATAGAGGACCAGCTTGCGGGCTGTTCATAATAGCTGTACATAGTGGCCATTTGTAGTACACAGTACAGCACACAGTACACAGTACAGTGTGTACAACACACAGTACAGTCCACAGTACACAGTACAGTTTGTACAGCACACAGCACACAGTACAGTACACAGTACAATACACAGTACACAGTACAGTTTGTACAGCACACAGCACACAGTAGCTGGTGGTACAACAGACCAACAGTAACAGGTGATATTTTGGTAAGAGTACCAGCCGCAAGTGGTCAGAGTAATACCAGTAAGGATATACAAACAGTAAGGTAGTACATTATTTTAGAATTACAGTAAACAGTCAGATAATTATATTAGCATCAGGCTAATCTAATTAGTATACTAATAATACTAACAGTAGGAAAACAATACAACAGTAAAGTGATACCAAAGTAGGAATCACCAATATGCTAATGATGTCAACAGTAACTAATAATATGAACACTACGATAGCACCGCAGGTGGATAATAACAGCAGTAAGGTAGTAGTTTCCACAGTACTTTACAGGATAAAAACATTAACAGTAGGCTAGTAGTAAGATATCAACAGTAATAATACTAACAGTGAAAATAACATTACGGTAATAAAACTAATAGCTAGCTAGTTATTAGCAGCACTGTATTAATATTAACCTAACATAATATATTAGCAGTAGGCTATAATATCATCCTTAGACTACGAACAATAGGTTAAAACGTCATGTGCCAACAACATTAACTGATATCAGCAGTAATCGTACTAACAGAATGCTAATGATATTGCACAACGTTAATATCACAGTAAACTACTAGTATCAACAGGGCAAGAAAGCCAGCATGCTATACAGTAATATTAACAGTTGGTTAATTAAACAGTAAGGTAATAAAACTAACAGTAAGGTCAATAAACACAACAGTTTCGTAAAGCACCAATAGTAACGTGCTATATACCAACAACATGAGTATGTTATATCATTAGCAGTATGGTTGAAACATCAACAGTTAGCTAGCAGTCATTTAGTAATATTATAATTAATACTAGCAGTACGGTAATAACATGAATAGTACGGCAATAATGTTAGCAGTGACTGGTATGATATCAGCAGGTAATGGTGTCAACACTAAGCTGGTGATATCGACTGCACGCTAGTAATAACAGCGGTAAGCCGGTGATATCACCAGCAGGTTGATGATATGAGCAGTACGGTAAACAGTAAAGAAAACGTAAGTTGGTGTATTCAAAGTAAACCGATACTATCATCATTCTATAAACAGTAGGCTAAACATTGTAATACACTTTACAATAAGCGAATGGTAATATTACAGTGAACTAGTTATATTATCAGTAGACTAAGGATATCAGCATCCTAATAATACTAACAGTACTGCAGTAAGATCAGCAGTAAGCTAATAACATCAACATTAAGGTCATAGGATTAACAGCAAACTAATTACATAGTGACATCAGTATTGATAAGCCGTAAGGTAATGTATACCAAGCTGGTGATATGAATGAGCTGACGGTCTAATATCCAGAAGCAGCATCTAGTTATACCGACCAGCTGTAGCTTAAAGTCACTGCACGCTAATAGTATCAACAACACACCATTGTCTGTAAAAGTTCTACTTTGAAGCAGACTAAAGTGTAGCTGTCTGGGGATTAACGGTAAACTGAATGGTGGTCCTTCAATAACAGGTCTTCACAGTAACGCGCACTGCAAACTGCTGGGGTGAGTGTTACTGCTGCACACTCTCATAGTGCTGGTACTGCTGCGCAGCAGAGTACTCTGTGCAGAAATCACGGTGAGCCCTACTTCAACTTAGTGTTGTTAACAGTCGTTGCAAACCTCAGCGAGTTCAACGACTCGTTAAAGTGTTTGGCGTTGGACGAGATGTTGACAAACATCAGCGTCTTGGAGTCCCCGATCAACGAGTTCTTCAGCAGGTAAGTGAGCTTGGAGTTTCTGAACGGAATATGCGAGTTATTCTCTGATAACGCGATAATCACATCTTTCAAACAACTCAAACTTTTGTTTATCGATTTCGTCTCTTTCAGTCGCTCGCCAACAACACCACTTTGGTTGATTCTTTCCGACCCTGCCAGATCAATAAAGTTGAGCACACCTTGTCTGGTTTCACCAGTCTTGCTATTGACACCGTTCAGCTTCAGAATGAAAATACAGTGGGACCGCGACGAGCGTTCATTGGAGTTGGTGAACCCAATTGATCGCGTCTTGGACACTTTATGAAGCAGACTGTCCCAGTTATCAAGGTTGACCTCGGTTTCTGTGACCCCAATCACCTCTGTTTTGTTATTGTCGAGATGTCTGATTTCATAGTTATTTGCATTGGTCCCATCAAGCAGGTCCTGGATCGTTTCGTTGTATATCTCCAAGAACTGCCCAACAACATTGAACTCCCAGCCACTGATTTTGAGTCTCTCAAACTCTGCAAAGATATGCTGAATGCTCTGGGAGATAATCCCATTTTCTCCCATCATCGTGTACGTCTTTCCCGAGCCTGTTTGGCCGTAGGTGAAGACGCAAACGTTATTTCCGTCAATTGAGCACTGGATCAGCTGCTCCACCTCTTCAAAGATTTCTAGGTTGTTGGCTGTTAGGCTGAAAACCTTATTGAACCTGAAATTGTAGGATTTGTCGTTGTTCTTTATCGAAAACTCCTGCAGCTCGTCCTCGTGGGTCGGAAGAGTTATTGCTATCGGCGACTGGTCCTTGGCCTCGCTCGGGAGCAGCGGCCGTATACGGCACATCACCCTGATATTGCCCTTCAGTTCCTGCAGAGTGTAGTGTATTTTGCGGCGGTTGAGCTCCTCAGCTTCGAGCTGTGCATTGAACGTCGCAAGCTGCTGCGATTTGGTGCTGATCTCGCGGTTGATTTCGCTGATTTTGTGGGTTTTAGCACCGATTGAGTGCTTGATTTCGTCAATAACCAGCTTCAGGCTGGCCAGTTGCGCCATCTCGGCCGAGTTGGAGGCGCGCAAACCGTCCAGCTGGTGCTCCAGGCGCACCACGCTGCTGCTGAACTGGTGGTACTCGCTCTGCAGGGTGTCCAGCTGGCGCAGCAGGCCTGCATTTCTCGCCTCCGTGTCTGCGTTGTCCCGCACAATGTCCGCCATCTTGGCGTCCATGGCCCCGTTGAGCTCGCGCTCCTCGGCCTCAAACGTCTGCTGCAGCTTCGCAACCTCGCGGGCCACCTTGGCGTCAAACTGCGCAACCTCCTGCTGCAGCACACCAACCTGCTTACATAAGCCGTCCTGCTCTGCCTGGAGCAGGCTGATCCTGCTGCCGATGAGCTCGTCGATCTTGGCGCCGTAGCCCCTCTCGAGCTCGTACATGGCGGAGTCGTTGTCCACCTGGAGCTCCCTGCGGCGCAGCTCGTAGTCGTTGCGGATGCTGATCTCCTCCTGCCTTCTGTGGCTCTGCAGGTCCTCCACAAGGTTGGCCCTCAGCTTGCACTGCTTGAGCAGCTCGTTCTTCTCGTCCAGCAGCGTCTGCTGCGCCACCTGCAGGCTCTGGTTGGTCGTCGCAAGCGTCAGGTACGTGTTGGTGAGGTCCTGGAGCTGCGATTCCTTAGCGCTGAGGGCAAACTGCAGCTTGTTGTGCTGCTTGGGCGAGTACTCAGGCGACTTTCCCGCGCCTGCGCGCGCCCCTCGCTGCGGTGAGCTGCCCGCAGACCCCACGGGCGTCACCCTGGTGGGCGTCCGGCTCGCAACAGGGATGGAAGAGCTCATTTCCAGCTGGTTAAGGCGCTTTTGTGTTGGGCTCTAAAATGTAAACAAAGCAAATTTAAAGTAAAAAAAAATAAAATTTTTATATAAAAAAATATTTTTAGCTGTTTGAGAGCTGTTTAGGAAGAGTTTTGGCGATGTCTAAGGGGAGAATATCAGTAGCGGTGCCATCCGGTGGTGGCGAGGCGAGCCTGGGGAAGCGTGCGGGCAGTGTCCGGGGAAAGAAGGCGAGCTCGGGCGCAGAGTCTGGCGCGAGCTCATCAGAGGAGCTGAGCGAGAGCGAGGTGGACTTTGAGAACGACGAGATGGACCTGGACGGCGTGTCGAGCGACGACGAGAGTGTGGCGAGCGACGGCGGGTCGCAGGAGGAGGGCGAGGACGACTACGACGACGACGAGAACTTGCCCAAGCTGAAGAAGAGAAAGACCAAGGCAGCCGACGACGGGGCTGCGTCGTTCTCCAGCGCGGTGACGGCGATCCTGGGCTCCAAGCTGAAGTCGTACGACAGAAAGGACCCGATCCTGGCGAGACAGAAGCAGGTGATCAAGAAGCAGGAGAACGACAAGCTGGAGGCCAAGGCCAAGAGGGCCCTGGCCCTGGAGAAGAAGAAGGTGTACGACAAGGACCGGATCCGGGACCTGCTGCCTACGGGCGAGAACGCGCGCCAGGTGCTGGAGAAGGAGCAGCAGATGAAGAAGATTGCACAGAGGGGTGTGATCCGGCTGTTTAACGTGGTGATGAGCACCCAGAACAAGACCCAGAAGGAGGTTTCGGGCAAGAAGCTGCTGAATGAGGGCCAGCGAGAGAAGCTCATCACCGAGGTGTCCAAGGAGAAGTTCTTCGACCTCGTGAAGCACGCGGGCAGCGACGATGAGTAGTGTGTAATTAGTAAAAAGCGAAAAAGTAGTGGGAAAATTTTGCTCCTTTAGGGAGAAACCGTAGAGAACTGAGTATATTGGCGAGAAAAATGAGCAGTGACGCGGAAGTTGGCGAGCCAAAAGTTGATTTGGGCCCTGCTGGGGGTGCTGGGGCAGAGACAGACGGTGAAAGAGAGACGCAGCTCGAAAAATTGATCAAAAACAGAGACAAGTTGGACTCGCTGTTGAGAAGAACCATCCAGACGAAGAAGAACTGCGACAAGCTGCAGCACGACAACAAGTACTTGCAGGAGTACGTTGGAAATCTGATGAACAGTGGTGATTTTGAGAAGGCCTGAGCGGGTGGTGGTGGTTTGGTGGACTCGTTGAGAAGAACCATCCAGACGAAGAAGAACTGCGACAAGCTGCAGCACGACAACAAGTACTCGCAGGAGTACGTTGGGAATCTGATGAGCAGTGGTGATTTCGAGAAGGCCTGAGCGGGTGGTGGTGGTTTGGAATGTGCTGGAATGGTGCTGGTGTTATCGTTTGAAATTTTTGGAATGGTGCTGGTGTTATCGTTGGAATTTTTTGGAATGGTGCTGGTGCTGCAGCGTGCTGGGCCTGGGCACACCCGCACTGGCACCTAGCAGCTCTGGGTAGCTGACCAGTCACAAAGACCTAAACCGGTACTCGTGTTTGCGTTTTGTGGCCAAAACTCGCATTTCAGTCAACTTTGCCCCCCAGCAGCACGTTCACACCCCTAAAGATGCAGAATACCGACGAGAATATAGCCACATTTGCCCACGGAAAGCGTGGGTTGCTACGTGGCGCGGGTGCTGCTCCACCAAGCTTGATTTCAAACTTGAATTTAAATAATGTCAGCTTGCAGTCAGTTGAGTCAATCAACTACTCGAAAATTGACAACTTCATTGCCAAGTCTCCCGAGTCTTTGGATGTTTTGTTCAATGACGAGCTAGACGGAGACGGGCCAGAAGAGGAACAAGAACTCCAACTACCAGTCAATTTCTCTTATTTGGCACCGTTTGAACCGTTCGTCAAGGTTGCACCACCAATGTTGGGGTCTAAATTATTGCCAGACGGGCTGCCATTGGACTTGTCCCCAGTTGAGCCCAACACAAAGGCATTTCCATTGTTCAACGTGGATTATCATGATACAAATTTAGACGAATTGAAGTTGTTCTCAATTTTAAACCACGAAATGTCCAGCAACAACACAGACAGCAGAACTTCTTGGTCCGATATTCTATTCAACTTGGACCATTTTAACGAGCAGACTGCAACCAGAAAGTCTGCTAGTGAATTGGAAACCAATAATTTAGAAATGATGCCTAATAGTTTGGTTTTGAACGACAACTTGAACCGCTTGAATACCGCCAAGAAGCACAAAATTCAGTACATCCCAGCAGCAAACACCAACGCTCCAAAGTAACAACCTTTATATCAAAATACTGTAAACCACTTTATACATTTATGTAGATACATGCGACTTTATGCAGACGCATGCAATCAGCTGACACATACAAAAATAAAATCAAAAAATCAAAAAGAAAAAACAACAACACAAACAACCCAAAACCACTGAAATACAACCAGAATAACCCAAACAGACTCTTCGCCGTAAATGAAGAAAATTCTAATAACAATCCTGTTTGGTTATTCAATAATTAATAGAAACTATAATGAGATCTGCCACTACTTGACAAACAATTTCAGTTTCAATTGCAGCTTTAATCTCTTTCTAATCACAGGAATCATCTCCATCAAGTTCCTGCTTTGGTGTGTGTTTGGTGACTTGTCGCCCGGGGAAATCAAAATCATTGCTGATGAGTTCAATTATACCACTTTTGAATACTTTATAGGGAATTTACTACTGTGGAAAAGTATAAAGTTCAACAAGTTTATTTTTCTCAAGAACTTGGTACTATTTGTGTGTTTGATGCTGCTAAAGGGGTTTCACCATCTGATAGACTTGAAAGTTGTCAAACTGAAGCTGGAATCAAATGACAGAAGGATAAGTTTCAAGATTATTTCAAGTTTACTTCTAGTGTTTTTAATTGATACAATCTTGATACTAAAGTTTAAGAACGAGTTCAACAATAACTATCTATTCAAAATATTTGGCTACGAACTATTGAATCTATACCCAATGATTGTGATATCGATTCTAAATCTAATTTTGAAATTCAACTATAACAATAAATTATTCCTGATTAAATACAAGTTGATATTCGAATTCAGCTTGAACCTAATAAGATTGTTTTTATTTGGGATTTATTTATGGTGCTTTGACTCTATAATTCCCCTGCATATATTGCCATCAAGTTACTATTGCTTCAGATTGGTATTAAAGAACTTGAAGAATTTGATTATTTTCCAAAAAGAGTTCAATAGCTTTAACTATTATTTCAACAATTTGAAGAAAGGGGATGCTGACTTCATCAATTGTGTTATTTGTCTGGAGTTCAAAGACTTAAACCAGGATATCAGAATACTAAAATGCGATCATAAATTCCACTTTGAATGCATTTCAAGCTGGTTGGTCAAATCAGAAACCTGTCCTATTTGTCGACAGGCTTTAAACCAGGAGCCAGCGGCCCCGTCACTACAACCTCACCCAACGACTTGAGCTGGTCTCACTTCGCTTCACTTCACCACACCACACCTCACCTCAGTTTGGTCTGGTGATTGCCCAAATAGGTATGTTACCATTTTGGGTATTTCCTAAAAAAATTGTTTTGTTGTTGTTTTGGTTTCATCCTTGAAATGTTTTAAATACTTAATTATTTACTTTAATAACTGAATAACAACTTAAAAGAAGGCGATCACAAGCAAAGGAGGGAAAGATGAACTTCCTAACTACAAACTTTGACTCCCAAATGGACTCAAAGTTTAATAATTATTTTAATTTTCAAAATTTACCCTTGGAAATATTAATAAAAATATTGATATTTCTTGATTATCCTGAACTGTTGTCATTATCCAAAACATGCAAGTTTTTCCACACGATATGCAACGATAGTTACATTACCAAATCGCAGTTCCTTTACAAGAAAGATTTGATCGGACTGTCACTACGTTTAAGACCTAATTTCAAGTATTTGCAAAAAAAAAATTATCTACCAATAACAAACTTTGCAAAGTTTAACTTGAACCAGTATAAGATAAACCAGGATTTAGAGAAGCATATCAAGATTGACAGATTAAATAAGGACTTCAAGAAAAGACCAAATTTGAAAGAACTTATTGAAAAAAATATAATCAAGTTTAATAAAGATTGTAATAATATAAGTAATAAGAAACAAATGTTTAAGAAAATGGAGATTGATGAAATGCTTAAAGTTTTGGTTAGCTCCTATAAGTTTAATAATAAGAGTAATGTGATGAAGGTTAAACAGAGGAGTTTGAGTGATTCCAATATTGAGATTTTTAGTATGGCTGCTAATACTAGTACTAGCGGTGGTTCCGTTAGTGAGAGGAGTTATGGTTCTGGCACTACGACTGATACTTATTCTAGCACCACCACAATCAATAACACTACTAGCACCACTAGTAATACTACTAGCACCACCACTAATAATAGCTCCAGCACCACCACTAATAATAGCTCCAGCACCATCACTAATAATATTACGAGCTCTGCTGTCACCAATGATGATACAGAGTTCAAGGTTTGTCAGAATTACATGCAGAGAGCCAGTTATCAGTTCCCAAAGGCTGCTGAAGAGTCTGTGTCGGCTATAAAAGAACCAGCCACCACCACAAGCACTGCAAACAGCACTAAACCAACCAAAGTGCAGGACAAGAAAAAATACTTTGAAAACCTGACTAATAATCCACTGCACCCGGTTGATAAAAACCGTAAACCATCAAAGACAATTCTCAACGTTAAGATTATAAACAACGACAAGATCTCGTACGAAAAAATCTGCTAGCTGAGGTGTTTTAACACTTTTATTTAATGAATTAACGAACTAATGAGTGAATACGATTATGTAATGCGAAATCAATCCTACAGCAATAAAGTTTAGTTTAAGTTAAGGTTCGTCATTAATCATTAAAAGTTTATTTAAAAACATTGTTGGGAGCTCATTTGGGCAGGATTTCAGTGTTAGGCTTGATAGCCAACTGTCTTGTTGTGATTTTTGGAGCGGGTTTGGCCACCTTGTTTCTCTGAACGGGAATATCCACATAACCTGAGCATTCTCTTTTAGATTTAATACAGTTGCCGCAGACTGGTTTTCTTTCATCGCACTTTATACGTCTCTTACGGCAAGTCATGCACCCGGTTCTAGTTCTTTTCTTGATCTCTTTCCTCTTAGGGTCGACTATTTCAGTTCCACCGGGAGTTGCTGTGGCGTATGGTGAGAAAGCGTCTAATGGGGACTGCGGTGTAACTGGCTGGTAAAAAGCCGTCTGACCCTGTGCATTGGGTACCGCTACGTACGGCACATAGCTGTTAGCAGGCGGTGATGGCAGCGAGCTCACCGGTAGAGTGTTTTTCTTGGCGTCATTGTTGGTGAGGCTACTGCTTGCGCTGCTAGCACTGCTAACACTGCTATTGGTGGATGATTTGCCAGCAGAGGTAATTGGGGCCACAGAGGATGAGTAGTTTGGTGTCTGGAACACTATTTTCTCGACTGGCTGCTGTGGAGGCTGCTGGAGTTGCTCCGCAGGCTGGGACCCCTGTGGTGCAGACAATCTTTGGGCGTTAACAATCTCTGAAATTGGCGGAAGGCTTATACTGCTTGCGCTTCTGAATGCTCTTTGGTCATGAACAATTGAGGGTCTTGGGGTTTGCATGAACTGCGGCGACTGTATATATATTGGCTGAGGGTGCTGCTGCTGTGGCTGATGCTGTTGTTGTTGTGATAGTGGTGGTGGTACTTGTTGCATTCGGGGTATCTGTTGCACCTGCTGTATCTGCGGCATTGGCTGCATTGGCTGGAGCTGCTGGGGTAGGAGTTGGACGGGTAAGAACTGGGGCTGCTGGACGTACTGGACGTACTGGGCAGGCTGCTGTGGGTTGTTGTTCGTGTTTATATAGACAACTGGAGGTAATGACATTTCAAATCACTCCCTTCTCCTTTACTATCGGGTATACAGATATAGATATTATTGTTATTATTGCTATTATTACTGTGGGTGTTGTGGCTATGGCTGTGGTGCTGGTGTTGCTAGTGGTTTGTGATATTATTGTTGTTATTATGGCTATTTTACCTGTTACAAAATTGTTAGGGATATCGTTCAGTTTAAATGATAATTTTTAGTGTGCTGGTTAGTTGTCACGCTGCAATTTTCGCGTAGATGCATCATGCTGCATTGTAGTGCGCCTGTACGCAACAACGTGCGTTTAGTGCCACGCCTGCGTGCTCCTCGCTTTAGTTTTGAACAATTCGATCAACAATTCACAACTTGGAATGCCAAATGTTGGGCTCAACAGTTTCAATGTGTATTATAGATACGAATTTAGATATGTAGTGGGTGTTATTTTTCTTTATTCAGGGGAGCCCACGCGAGGGAGACCCGAAGCCCAGAACAACGCATTAAAAGCTACTAAACTCTGTGGATCGCACTAATTCTTTGGTAGACAGTATCCAGCTAACTGACGTACGAGTACTAAACTGTTAATTAACACTATAAATAGTAAGGAGATTGAAAGATGAAGAGGAAAAAGCAAAACAATAAAAAAACCCTCTCTTGTGCATCTCGTTTAAGGCAAAAGTTTCATCACCTCTAAAGCTTATTTATCCAAGGTCCGCTAACTAGCGCTAAAACAATTAACGCCCACCAAATAAGGTTTGGGACAACCTCAAGTGCGCACTTTCTTGTGCTGCTTCGGTTTGAGGTTGGGGTTGGTTGCTCTCGAGCAGTTGTAGCTGGTAGCAAGGGAAAGCAAGAGACAAAAGATAAACAAGCAATCACATTCCGTCGCTTAGCTCCCCAATTACCGCAACGCTGGCTGCTACAGTGATCTGCTGGGCCCAGAAGCGTGTTCCAGCGTATTTCCGCGTGCTCCAGCCCAGTTCTGCGTGGTAAAGCGCAAAAGCTTCTCAAAACAGCAAATCATGTGCAGAGAATCTACGCCTTTGGTGTGAGATTCGCGCATGTCAAATCCCAGTTGTTGACGGTTGGCCTAATTTGATCAGATTTTAGTCAATCCTGCACAATATTACATCAATTTCTCTATTGAAAAATATCAGCAGTCCAAATTCATAGGTATATAAACACAATGAAATTGATTTTCAATTTCAGTGATTTTCCACTGAATGGGTTAATCACTCATTAATTTTATGAACCGCTTTTAGACTAATGGCGTGTTGGGTAAAAACAAAAACAGGATCGACCCTTTTTTAACTGCTGCTGCTCCTACACTATAAAGTGATATCAGCAACTTAATTCCAGCATTCTATCACTAAATTTATTAGGGTGAATGCAAATCTAGTGGCAAAATGGACGGAAACGCCTAATGACTAACAACCGTAGTACAAAACCCCTTCACTAGAGCGAAAATCTCTACACTATCCACACACCCATCCGCCTTATGGTGTGAACTTTAGTCGTGCGGTGAGGCTACTAGCAAAATAACTCAAATTGCTCGTGCTAATCTGAAATTACAAAAAGTAACGTCTACCGGCTACGACCATTAAGTGCTCGACAATGTCCGTGGTACTTTGTAGCAATTTGGAATTTGCTGCCGCAAACTGGCCGTTTATACGATCATCATCCAACAACAAATCCATCACCGAAAGGGGCATATGTGATGTTTACAATGCTTACAGAATATACAACAGATGTTTATTATTAATAAAACCAATCAATGTTTGTCCATGTCCACTAACGCTTTTCGGCTAGCGTAAAGCGAGATGTCCTGCCCGGGCATGCAGCAAAGCGCAGGATGTCCCAGAGGCAGACATGTCTCACTGACCTGCCTGTTTAGGAAACTATATGTATTCTGTGAAATTTGACAAAAAAAAAAAAAATGTTTTGTTTTGCCTTGATTTGGCTTGATTTGGTTTGAGTGTATTGCATTGGTGTACAGTGAGCGCTTTGAACTATCTTTGAGGATGGAAAAAAGTGCGTCAGACTACTGGCCGAGCGAGATCAAGTTCAAGGAGAACAACTGGCTCTTCACACATGAAGAATTGAACCATTCACCGTCATTTCAGAATAACATCTCTAAGCAGATTGAACTCCAGACTTATAAAAAATGTATGAAAACAATCATCAACCTATCACAAGCATTGCATCTAAAGAAGTCTGTTATCTTCCTGTCGATGCTGTACATCTACAGGTTCTTCCAAAGGAAATCTGTCAACCAATATAATCCGCTGGCAGTAACGTTAGCAGCATGTTTTTTATCGGCAAAGACATTCGAGAACCACAGAAAGTCGGATGACTTTGCGTTAGTGATGTCTAGAATACAAGCGAACAATGACAAGATTGACAAGAATGACCAGCTGTTCTGGAAATGGAGAGACAGTTTATTCAAAATGGAAGAAGTTGTGATTGATGTTCTATGCTTTGATATGGAGATCATGAACCCGTATGAGTTTATAACAGATTTGCTGAGTAAAAGTGTGAAGGATGAAGAGAGCAGTGGTGACGGCAACTTTTATAATAATCACCACCTAGAAAAACACCTAACTGCATTAATGGAGAAAGTCTCGCTATGCCAGATTTTCCTGATTTATGATATTAAGACGGTTCTGATAGCCCTGCTGCTAGTTAAATGTGATGAGCTCAAGATCAGAGTTCCAAGGCTGTTCTTCAAAGAGAAGTTGGGCATGGAATTGGATTTGAACTTGTATTTAGAGGTTATTGATACCCTGATTGGATTTGAAATGAACTTTAAGAAATACGAAGCTGAAGATTTCAATGTTTTGTTGAATGAGGGCGAGGAAGATAACTCTGCCGATGAAAAAGTGGCTGCGTTTGTGAAATTGGGCAAAGAAATGGAGCTAAAGAGAACAGAGGAGAGAAAAGAGTTTGAACGAAAAGAAATGGAGAGAAGAGAAGCGGAGAGAAAGGCGATGGAGAAAAGAGAGCTGGAAAGAAAGGAACTGGAGCAGAAGGAACTGGAACGAGCTGCAAAAGAAAAAGAGCTGAAAGAACTGAAAGAAAAAGAGCTGAAAGAACTGAAAGAAAAAGAGGCCAAGGAGGCCAAGGAAGCATCTGTATTTCTTAAGAGAAAACCAAGCTTCACCAAGCAAGAAGTGAGCAAAAATGACACCAAATCCTCAATCTTTTCCAAGTTCAAATCCAATTCACATGCCACTTCCACGCCTGTCTCATCATCTGCATCACCGCAACCACACTCCCCATCAATTACCAATACCGCTAATGGTGTTGGTGGAAGCCCCGATAAGAAAAGAAAGTTTCCCCAAGTTCCATCGATATTCTCCAAGAAACGAACGTCTGTGGCTAAACCACCAACCAGTTCAAACAGTTCACCCGAACAAAAGCCAAATGATAAGTTTTACTTAGAGAAACTGAACTCGGCAAAGAAACACATAGACTCCGGCTCTGACTTGAGTGACCTGGAATAACTTTTGTGTCAAAAATTATAAATTACAAAATCAGAAATTCAGTTCAGTTTTGTTCCTTTTCTCACTCTCACCAAGTCTGTAAGGAACAACTGAGCATGGCACCTACGAAAAATCTTGTTTGTTTCATACCCTTTTGGTTTTTACTATAGTTGCTTTATTAACTGGCTCTAAAAGTCATCCCCTGAGGAAATTCGTCGTCGTAAGAACTTGAAAAAGGGAATTGAATTCATTTTATTAGTTGTTGGGCAAGAAGGTACAGGAAAGAACTGCTTTATCAACACACTATGCGACAGAGAGGTTATTAAAAATGAATTTGATGAGATTATTAAACCAAAAAACTCACATTTGAATCCAGGAATTAATATTATCAAGACGCACGTTAACATCACCGAGCAGAATTCGACGCCAATCTCACTCGATTTGATCTTAGCACCAGGTTTCGGCAGTAACATCAATAATGAAGACTGCATACCTAAGCTAGTTGAGTACTTAGAAAGACAATTTGATGACGTTTTAAAGTATGAGTACAAGATCAAAAGAGACTTGAAGTTCAAAGATGGCAGACCTCATGCATGCTTGTATTTCATCAGACCAACAAGCAAGGGATTGACGGAGTTGGACATTGAAACCATGAAGCTGTTGTCAACAAGAGTTAATATTATTCCTATTATTTCAAAAGCTGATACGTTGAATGAAGATGAAGTTGCACTCAATAAAGCCTTGATATCTCAGGACATCAAGGCCAACAACATCCCAATTTATGACTTTGCAGTTGATAATGAGGATGATGATAATGAAGCTGAGGTGGAGTTGCCCTTTATCGTTTCAGGCAGTTTAACTAAAAAAGTCATTGATAACGAAACTTTCCATGTTCGAGAATATCCATGGGGGGACTTTAAAATTGAGGACGTTGACCACTGTGACTTTACTTTGTTGAAAAACGTTTTATTTGGTTCACATTTAGAAGATTTGAAGGATACAACTCATTCTGTGTTGTATGAACACTTTAGATCGAGGAAGTTGTATGAAAATCTCGAAAAAAGAGGTGCTTTAAACCGAGGGGACGCTACTATTGCTGATGCCAGCAACAGTGGTATTTTTGAATTCCCAATAGAGTTGTGATATTATAGCTATTCATTGTGTTGTCACTATTAATAATAAATCTCGCTATAATACGTTATGACTGTACACATCTAAAGTACGCGTTCATTGATGACTGTACACATCTAAAGTACGGTTCAATTAGACTGCTGTACACATCTAAAGTACAGTTCAATAAGACTGCTGTACACATCTAAAGTACAGTTCAATAAGACTGCTGTACACATCTAAAGTACGCGCTCAATGAAACTGCTAACTTGTACTGGAATATCTCCAATGAAGCTATCATGAGAATCTATCCATAAATGAATAAACTCATTTGATAAGCTCAGTTGTCTAATCAATCTTCTGCTATCAAAGTTTCTGTCTGAGTCAAGCTCTAAATCCAATCTACCAGTTTGTTTATTGAAAAAGACAATTGGCTTGCTGGTAAAGAACGATTGTGATAGTTCATTGTTTCTGGTATTGTCATTAATGGAGCTGCCAAAGTTTGAAGCCACTTTTTTCGCTAGCTCCAAGCACTTCTTTTTGAATACCTCCAAACTCTCAATACTGAAGGATAAAACAGTTTGGGTTCTGGATTGTTCGTTGACAGTGCCAATAAAGTTTAGCTGCTGGTGGACTTTATAGAAGTTTAGTAAAAAGTGGAATATCCGCACCGTCTTAACATGCAAAGGGCCCAATAGAACAATACATGTTATGATGTATTCATAGCATGTGACTAATGAGTGGTCGTCACAGGCTTTGATGGTTGATAGAATAATTAGCTTTCTTAGAGTTTCTCTCAAATAAGTCGGCTTAAACACCTTATGTGGTGGTGCTAGTGAGGCTGGGGGTTGTGAATTTGATGCTGGTACATCTGGTGGCTGCAAATGTGACGATGAGAACGATAATTTCGCGTATAAATAGCTGAACGACTGAAACTGCAACTCCAAGTCGCCCGATTCCAACAGTTTCCGCTTGTCGCACTGGGAGTTCCCTGCTAAGTGGAAAATGAGGGTTTTTATGGGCTTCCTGTGGCGAGGGTCCATGAATTTGGAAAGTAATATACCGACTGGCACCGCCTTGTGCTCGTCTGAGGCTAACTTACTGAATAGCAGGTTTAGTATACCAGCAGCCTTGTCTAGTTTGCCTTGGCCCAGTGCTAAAACGGCTGTCAGTAGCGGGAAGCTGTTGCTCTCTAAATGCGTGAGCATCTCACTTAGCCTCGCCTGGCACTGGAAAACTGGTGCTAGCGACAGTGGGTGCAAATTTGCATAGAGAATGTCCTCCAACGGCTGTAGACTCTCGGTTATTAGCAGCTGCTTCACTGTGCTTTGCACCAGGCGTCTCTGTGCACCCACCCGTTCCCGCAACAGAAAACTACACTGGTGCAGGAGCGGTTCAGCGCTCTCCAGCAGCGGTTCTTTGTACACCTTGTGGAACTGCGGCACTTTGCGCTCAATGGCATCGAGCCCAAGCGTGCCAAACGCTGCCTGCAAAACCATCCTGCTTAGCTCCGCGTCCCCGGCAAGCTCAAAGCCATAGCTGAGCATCAAGCTGGCGCATGGCCTGAAGTGCGCGTTGCAGATTTTCACACCAATAGACAACTCTCTGAGCCCGTCAGCCCTGCACCCGCTCCGAATAAGCTCCACCCCACAGACAAGCCGCTCCCGGACTGATACTGGGCCCGCAGTGGCGCCTGGGGCCCTTCCCACTGGGCTCGTTGGGCCTTCAAGCCGCTATTAGTACGCCTGTCTATTTGTCCGTGTCTAACGGTGGCTCAAAAGGTGTCCAGACAAACCTCGTCCAAACATTCGCTGCATGTGCCCTGCGTCAAAGAACATTCCGCTTTTCTGGGCAACCAACTTGTCCAATGTGGACATTTTGCTTGTTTGTTTAAATGTTTTGTTTTTGTTTTTGTTTTTGTATTATTTTGTTACTTTAATACAAATTGCAACAGCGCTTGTGCCATGGAGCAGGAGGAGCACGAGCGGCAGGACGAGGTGATCAGCAACTTTCTCAATGATGTGAGTTTTGGGTTTGGGGAGAGGAACAACTGCAACGAACCGCTGCTAACGCACAGACTCAAATAATAAACACAACAGTGATCAAATCCACTGATTCGCAGCCCAAAAAGGGCGCAAACGAGAGCGGCAAGGACCAGGTAGACGCAGCCAGCATGGTTATTGACTCTTCGCCCGAGGAAGGGCTGCCGCTGCAGGAAACACAGCCGGAAAGCGGGACCCAAAAAGTAGTGCAGCAAGAAGAACAGCAGGAGGAGCAGCAACAGCAGAGCCCGGAGAGCCTGAAAAGCCTGCCGCTGGCTGCCACGCTGTTCAACGATACGCAGACGCCGTGGATCAACAAGATCAAGGACCCGTTCAAGGAGACTCCGGTTTCTAACGGGCTCAACAAGTTCATTGATACCCCAAAATCAGTCTGGAAGTCGCTTAATTCGATCGACCAGTCGCCCATAAACAACCATATAATATTCAACAGGCTGCGCGAGTGCAAGCCGGAGCTGGAAGTGGAGTCCCAGAGCCAGCTGATCAAGGAAATGCTCGAGAATCCTGTGAAGGAAGAGCTGGAGCTCGAGGAAAAGGGCACCATTGCGATACCCAGTGACTCGCAGGACTTACAGGTGCCCGGGACCATTCCCGAGCAGGAAGTGGAGGTGACTCTGGATGACGAGATAGAGCTGGTGAACAGCGACAACGACGAGTGTGACAAAAGTAGCAGCAATAACAAAACTGAGGAAGAGTCTGTGCTCAATTTCATAGCTGAGGACAGCATGAATAAGTACAAAAAGGAGATAGCGGACAAGGAGCAGCAGCGGAAGGAGAACGAGCTACAAGGAAATGTGACTCAAGAGATTTCGGACGTGGACGAGACCGCTATAGAAGAACAGCAAGAACAAGAACTCCCGGCTGGTAACGATACAGAACTGGATCTGGCGGTGGACACCTCCTATATCGAGACAGTAGAGACCACTGCCAACGATGAGACAATGTTGAACGATCTGGATATCGACTCACCACTGACCCCCCAGGAAGACACGATCGACTACGAGCAGCAAATGTCTTCCAGTGAAGTAGACGATGATGATGCCAAAGACTTGGATTTCAAAATAAGGTCGTCTCCAGCAGCACACTCCCCAGCTATTAACACAAAAAGACGGAAAAAGAACAACGAGATTTTCCCAGTAACTGGCACTCCTTCCTTCACCACTACGTTCCCTACTAAAATATTAAGAGCAGAAACGGGCGACACCATAAACCCGCATGACTATCAGTTCAAGAACAATATCTGGTACTTGCTGAACACCAGGCTTTACCCAGGAATTATAATTGATGAAGTGAAATCAACAGTCAAGTTTTTAGACACGATCGAAGTCATTAAAGAAGGGTTTTTCTACCCACTAGATGTGCGGATTGGTGATATCGTGAAGATATTCAATAACGATAAGCTCAATTACCAGGTTACCGGTCTGGAGTGCACGTCAGATGACATGAATGTTATAAGGTGCGTTAGAGGGTACGACAAAGCGTATTTGAAGCCATTGGTACGAAAGAGGCAGGCAACCAAGTCACAATTGATAGCAGAGGGCGAAGAAGGTGATGGTGACGAAATTATAACAGCAACTGAAGGTTTCAAAGAGAATGAAATCTCATTGCCAATTGAATATATCGTCATGGAGAACGATCAGTGGTTCAAATTTGATAGAATATCAAACAAATTTATAAAGAAAACCAAGAAGAAAATATTTGAAGGATGCGCGTTTACAATTACAGGTAACTGTGACAAGGTAAAAATAAGCAGGCTAATTGAGAAAAATGGCGGTGAAATCATTGAAAATGGGTTTTCCAGCTTAATCAGTTTGAAGGATGATAAAGTGACAATCAAAAACTCAAATAAATACTCCAATTATCAATTTGCAGCGGTTATAAGTTCAAATTACTGTCGTAAAAGGAAGTACTTAGAAACTCTAGCACTCGGTTGGCCATTATTACATGAAAATTTCATATTTGACTGTGAATTGAATAACGAATTTGAGAATTTTGAGAAATATTTATTATGTTCAGGTGACTCAGTTAAATTTAACTGCGCACGATCCTCAGTCATAAACAATTTTATTAATAACTACCATAATGGACTGGTATTGAATAACCAGCTTAAGAACAATTTGATTTTGAATGGTGAAAAAGTGTTATATTCTGGTAAAATCACTGAAATTGAAAGATTTCTAATTTTAGTGGTTGGCGGGAAGTTAATTTCAATTCATGATGCTAGTAAGGAAACTGGTATTGATATTGACATAAAGTTCAATGAGACTTTACTAGTCTACAACAACAACAATAACAGTAGTGTTGAAAACTGTTTGAAAGCTGATGTTAAAAGAAAAATCAAGCAATTCAAGTACAAAGTTATAAACTGGGAATGGTTAGTTCAGCTACTAATTAACTATGGGGAGGTGTAAATATTTATATTTATATTTATATTTATATTTATATTTATATTTATATTTATATTTATATTTATATTTATATTTATATTTATATTTATATTTATATTATATCCATCGTTAAGTTATTATATATCTAATTAGCATTAGTGTGTGTCATTAATCTCAATATGAAGTTGAGATAGATTCTTAAACACTATATATTTATTGTTTTCATAAAATTTATTGAAAATGAAGTACATCATCTTGAATAAATTGGTTGGGATTTCGTTATTTTTTTCATTAGCGTCATCATTTTGGTCGTTGTTGTTGTCATTATTCATGTCGTTATTGTCATTATTGTTAGCAGAATCAGCAGAGTCGCCCGAATTAAAGTCAAATTGAATGTGGAAATAATTCTCCAGTATTTTATAAAACTGCTCGATCTTTGGGATTATTTTAGCATCTTTCTTGATTTCTATATATGTCTTTGACAGTATAAAGAAGTTGAAGAAAATGTATTGTAAATTGATTGAATTCTTCAAGTATTTCAGGTTATTATCAAAGAATAAAAATTCCAAAATACTAATTGAGTCATAAGAACAGTTAATCAAGTCATTCAGTGGCATAAGGTCATTATTGAAATGGTGAGATATCTTGGAGTATTGTTTGTTCCACAAGCATGACTTGATTGAATTGAAATTAATAGTGTTGAAAATATTGATATATTTTTGCAGAAAAAATGATTCAATAACAAGTTCATTCTTATTAATATCATTGTCAACTATTATCAACTTGTCTAGTTTGAAGTTTTTCAAATTCTTTGAATTAAAGTTGAATAAAGAATTGGAGTTTTTATAGAAGTAGTTGAACACTGAATTGATCAAGATGACTGAAGACATTTCAGAGATTTTATAGTTGGTTTTGTTTGAAACCAATAAATCGTTCAAAACTGTGTCAATGGTTAGATTCTTGTTAATCTCACTGAGTTTATTGATTTCCTTGATTCCATTGGTTTCATTGAGTTCATTAAAATTGAAATTTGGCAGTTCCCATATTCTATTGAAATTAGGTAATTTCAAGTTTAGCAGATTCATATTCGAATTCAATGAGATTTCATTGTTATTAAAGTAAAAATTTGACAAACTTGAAATGAAATCAAAACATGAGAAAATGATCCTCAGATTTGATTGGTAAATAATATAATTCAAGAATGAGTTTGAACTGGAATCCAAGTTTGGATTTTGTGCGGGTGATGGTGGTGCATTTGTATTCAAAATTTTGAGAATCAAATTATTTATCAAGTGCGATAAAGATTTGACTTGATTTTTGATTTCAATGGAATTGTTGAATTTCGCAATTATCTGAAAGAATAAATTGAGAAATAGTGATTGAATCAGCCATAACGGAGGTGAATTATTCAAATTTTTTGAATTGTTATTTAAATAATTATTCAAAGATGATTTTGCATAATTATATAAACTAACTGAAAACTCCAAATCAGAAGTCCCGTCATATAATGAGCCAATTGATATGATAAAAAGTGGCAATATGATAAACGAGTTTTCTGAATTCAAGCTGAGATTGTTATTCAAATTGTTGGTGTAGTTTATAAAGAACTTTAATCCAATCTCGTTCAAAAAATTATTGTGGATAATTGGGTACTTTTCCAGGAAATTGGTCTTAAACAGTTGCACGTATGAGTTTAAGATTCCCACGTCTGGTAATACTATGCTGAGCTGGTTTTCAATTAGCGTTTTGAACTCGTTTGAAAACAGATTGTCATTTTTTTTGTCACTTTTCGCACTGTACTGATACCCATTCTGGTTGTTCTGAATGTGGTTATTGTAATTGTTGCTGATACCCATATTATTATCACTGTTGACATTCATATTATTTAAGCTGTTGCTTGAAAGTGTGTTCAGGTTGTTCAGGAATTTGATCTCGTTGAACTGGTCTTGCTGGTTCGAGAATATGAAGTTATCATCGTCGTAAAACGAGTAGCCAAAGATGTTGTTGTTGTCTTTAATGTTGCCATTGCTGTTCACTGCTGCAGTGATGGTGGTGTTGGTGCTGGAGGTGTTGGCAGTGCGGTTGCCGAGGATTTCCTGGTTGATTTTGAAATTGTTGCTATTGAGCACAGAGTTTGGCGAGATCGACTCGGACTCAGACTTGACAGTGGTTGTGGAGTTGTGATTTGAGAGCGAGAAGTCGTTCAAGTACTCAATACCTGACAGGTGGTTGAGCCATTCGTTGTCATCGATAGGCAGGAGCTGTGGAGTCGAGAACTCCACGTTGTTTGTCAGATTGTTGTCATTTCCCTCGTTATTGTCCAGGACAGAAGCGTAGTTCTCTGCAGAGGCTGCTGAGAAGGACGAGCGACGCTGCAGGATGGGTTTCTTAATGAGCAAATTGTTGAAACTGTCGGTATTGAAGAAATGGTTGTTGCTTTTATTGGCACCGGTGTTGAGCTGGCTGCTAAGGATCGGACTTGAAATGCTGGTTGAGTTGACTGTGGAGTCACCGTTGGAGCTGCAGTTGGAGTTGGTGTTGGAGGCGGAATTCTTGCGGATGGACTTCTTTCTGAGTCTTTTTATGGCTTCGTTGGAGCCCGCATGGAGCTTTTGGGCGTGTCTGAGCAGCAAGTCACGTCTGGAAAACTTGCGCTGGCACACGCCGCAGCAGAACGGCTTCTCCTTGGTGTGGGACCGCTCGTGTCTCTTCAAATGCTCGTGGCGCGCAAACGCTCTGGTGCACGTTAGGCACTGGAACAGCCGTGGTTTGCCCGATGGCGTTGTGCCGTTTGGTCCCAAGTTGTCGGGAATCAACTGCTGCGCGTGGTTGATGATGAACTGCTTGTTGATTTTCGAGTTCATGTTGTTGTTTGGCGTTACAAACAGGTTGGATTTGTTGTTCATTTTGCTGACTTTGTTCATCTCATTGGGGTTTCTCTTGTTGTTAAAGTAAACTTTATTGAGCACAAAAACAAAAATATATAAATAATTTTTGAAATTGTCACATTTTCGCGGACTGCGAGTTTTATGGGTTGAAATTGCGGGGAAGTTGCTTCCCAGTTGGGGAATTTTCCCGTTTGCGGTAATTTGGTGCATCGGTCGCGCTTCTCAGCCGCGTACACCTGCCGGTTTCTGCGGGCGGCTCAGTATGAGACTTTTTACCGGGTTTGGGCAAAGCAGGGCCAGCGAGAGGTTTAGGCCTGGTGCAGGGGGTGCTGTTCGAGGTGCTGGTGGCCCCTGGCTGTCAGTGTGGTGCACGCCAGATACCAGAAACTTTTTCTCGGGAATGGAGGTGTTTGTGGGGCGCGCACTGTGGCGCATGTCGGTGCGTTTGCTCGCATACCGATGCGTTATCCTACATTATAGTGCTTATTAAAATTATTACTTTTATTTAGCCAGCTTCTTATCCAGGTTTTCGATTTCTTGCTTGAGATTGGCCTCCTCGATAGTCTTGACTAGCTCCTTTGTGGACTTGGCAACATCGAACGAGATCCCGGCCAGTCTCTGCTTGAAGTGCTTGTTTGAGATCTCGTCGTTATCATCGTTTGTAATTGATTTACATAGGTTCTCCATTCTCTTACCACTGTCATCCAAGCTTTCAACCACCCAGTTGCCGTGCTCCTTTAGCTCGCTGTTTCTGTTCTGGTTCATCGAGTTGCTCGTGGCATTCACCATCTGCTTGATCACTGAAATGATTGCAAACGATCCGGCCTTGAGTTCTTTCGTCGTCGAGCCCTCCGTCTTGATCAGTTTCAATAGCGTTTGGATCGTTGTTATCACTTCTACCGTCTGGTGCTCTAAGTAGAGCAATAGCTCGGATAGTGTGTTGTCTGGATCCTCAATGTTGAATGCCTCAATATCAAATGATTCGGCTTCTGATTCTGCCTCTGATTCTGCTTCTGATTCTTCCTCCGACTCAGGCTCCAATTCGGACTCTTGTCCATCTTCTACTTGTGCTTGGGGTTCAAGTTTCGTTTCGTGCTCGCTTAGTTCCCTCCGTGTATCAACTTGGTGCTGTTCTGATGGTTCAAAATCTTTGACCGAAGCCTCTACTGGTGTAATTGGCTCATTCGAGTCATTGGATTCGCTAGTTTCAATAGGTTTGGTGCTGCTAGTTATGCTAATGGCTTCAGGTTTGATAGCGGCTGGTTCAGCTGTGTCTAAGATAGCATTGGATTCATTTTTTGAATTTTGGAACTCGTTTTTGAGTTCTTTAGTATTTGTGTTTGGTATTTCTGTTACTTTATGCAGGTGTAGTTTCAATGGTTTTGTTGTGATTTCTTCTTCTTCTTCTTCTTCTTCTTCTTCTTCTTCTTCTTTCTGCGCTTCGTCTACTACTTCCTCGGCTTCTTCGTCTTCTGTTTTAGCCGGTTTCAAACTTTGAATCTGTTTCTTGAACTCATTCAATTTCAGTGGCTCATCATCATCTTCCTCTTCCTCAGCTCTTTGAGTATCCACATCCATCTCTTTGGTAGTGTTCAGTTTCTTGAAATCTGAAAACTTATTGACTTTCAAAGCAATTGGGCTCTCATCAAAGTTATCGTTAAGTTCATTGCTGTTGACGTTTTTATTGCCCAGTGAAGCAACACTCGAACGTCTTGATGGTGTAAATGATTCGTTCTTTGGACTGGTGTTGAACTTGTTGACAATTGTATTTGATAGCGGGCTAACAACAGGTTTTTTATCACTATTGCTAACACTATTAGTGTTGTTATTGCTGTTGTTGTTGTTATTGCTGTGATCACCGTCATGTTGTTCAAACTGGCGAACTTTTGATAAGATATTATTGGAAGAAGTCTTTCTTATTGCCTTGATTGGTGTGTTGGAATTGCTATTTGAACTCGATGGTGAGATATTTGCAGCTAGATTAAATGATTTTGGTTCCACTTTAATTGAAGAGTTCGATCCAATTCTGTTGGCCATTCTTAAAGGTCTGACTGGGGATACTGTGTCAATGTTGGAATCATTCGCCAAATTAGTTGATTTATCAAACGATCTATCAAATGATTTATCAGCAGAATATTTTTCTTTCTCATTCGACGTTAGATTGAATTCGCTCAAGTCGAAATTCTCGTTATCAACAATTCTAACTTCATTGATAAACTCACAAACACTGAAAATGACTTCACTGATTGAGTTTTCAATGATTAATTTTGGAATCAAGTCAGAATAGATGGCAAAGTATCTTATTGAAGTGATCGAGTGAGACACTGATGACTTAATCAGTTTTGATTTGGTTGAGTTTGGTGAAAATTCAGCAATCTTATATGAAATGTTTGATATTAAACTGATTTTCTCAAATAGCAGATCAATATTGATTGATTTTTTATTGTATTTCGATATAGAATCGATCGTTTTCAGCATTGATTCCACTGATTCAATAAATAATTTAATCAAGTTAATTGGAATTAGCCCATGGTGGTTGTCAATTAGCTTCTGCAAAGAGTTCGAGTTGATTGAGCTCAAGTTTGAGCTAATCGAAAGAGATCTTGTTGCTGCTGGTTTGCTTTTAAGTTCTTCAATTTGTTTTTTCAGCTCAGCAATTTCTTTATCTTTTGATGTTTCTCCACTGCTGGTGCTGTCGTCATTTAGGGTTCCTTTAGACGCTAAAGCCTCAGAAAGTTTTTTATTCAACTTGTTGTTAACATCTCTTAACTCCACCACCTCGTTCTCAAATTTATCAGCTTTGCTTTGTAGCAAAGTGACTTTGCGTTCGAGCTGAGTGATGATCTGGTCCATTTTGGAGCCCTCCTTCAACAACAGCTCTATATCTCTGTCTTTATCGGTGTTTCTTAGCGACAAACCTCGTGTTAGGGTGTGCTGCTGCTGCTGGTCTGACGAGTCGGATTTGACTGTAGGTAGAATATGAATGTCTTGGGAGTTGCTGTTGTTGTGCTGCTGGCTGGTGCTGTTGTTGTATGGCGAGGAATCGTTGCTGAACGTTGGTTTTGGGTCCAGGGTTGGGGTCACTTCTGGGGCCGCAGCTGCTGCTGGAGCCATTTCAGATTCCGGCACGACGATTCGCTCTTCGTCGTCACTGCCCCAGTCAATGTCGGCCTTGGTAGGAATGACAGTAGTGGACTGCAGTGAGGCCTTTCTCAGTTTACTCTCTTCGTCATTGCCAGCACCACTGGTGACCACACCACTGGTGCCCACACCAGTACCCGCACCGCTAGGGGGGATGGTGGTCTTCACGTGCAAGTCCCTGCGCTCGATCTCGTACTCGATGTCGCTGACCAAGTCTCTGAACCGCTTCTGGTGTAGCGAGCCGAGCGTCTGCCTGGCCTCGTTTCTCTTAACCTGGAAGTTGGACTTTGGCAGTAGAAAGTCTGGCTGCTGCTGCGACTCGTCTATTCTTCTCTGGAGCTCGTCGTACACGTCCGTGCTCAACTCGTAGAACTGCGACGGCGATAGCTTGAAGAGTTTGGCTCTGGCCTTTTGTGCCCGCTTAGAGAGCTCTGCTGTCCCATTCAAATTCCCATTACTGACGCTTAAAAACTGCTTTAGCGCCTGGTGGTAGCTCAGAAAGTCCTCCAGGTGCTCTGCCTTGAGTCCACAATTCATCTTCGTTCGTCTGCTGCAAGGCGCCACGGTCGTGCTGTGTCTGAGCAACAAAAACGAGTGTGTTGTTGTGTTTTTTTATGTTTTTTTTAAATCGACGCGAAATTTATTATATTTTACCACAAAATCAAAAAAAAAAAAAAAAAAAGTCCAGGATGCTTACTGCGTGCTTACTGCGCGCTGCGCCTGGGCGCTGAGCCCAAGCCGCCAAAACTCCGCCTAGACACTGCCTAGACACTGCCTAGACTCCGCCTAAAACCCGCCTGGGGCGCTTTCAGGGACCTGAAATGCTGTCTGGGGCGCCTAGTGCTCCGCCTGGGGCATTTAGTGCGCCCTACGTATCGCTGGCACGGCATACACCAGCTCTACGTAGTGCTCAATGGGGTTGGACGTAGCCAGACAGGCTGTTTTGACACCACCAGGTGCATATCCAGTGCCTACCAGGCACTGGCAAGCTGAAGTAATTCGTTCTCACTGGGTGTAGTCTCGATTCAGCTCAGGTCACTGGCACTGGCCAAGACTACCGTCGCACTCCACAGAACTACTACTACAGGACTAACGTAGCACTATGCCACTAAACTACACTAAGAATTGAGTGTATTGGTAGTACTGGTCAAGCTCTTCGTGTGTACTGTGTTGTCGTTCCACTATGTGTTATTAGGTGCTTGCCAGAAACAAAGTAGTTCAAAGCTCAGCCATACCTAATGGGCCTGCAGAGCTAAAGTGCCAGGCCCTCTAATGTGCACCAGGCATATTTAAAACTACTGAAAGGACCAAGCTGACAGCTTTGAGGCTAGTTGAAATGTTAGCAACCACCTTCCGCAGGTGCTTAGCAGAGTCAGCACACTTACTACACTGGCACATGTTCTTGGAAAAGTGTGAACCCAAGTGGTCAGAGAAAATAAAATATTCAAGGTGAGCAGTGGCTCATTCCCGGGCACTCAGCTCGTGTATTACACCGCTGTGTATACCTAATGGTGTTCACTAGCACAGCAGTACAGGCTGTATACAAATTTCAGTGCGAAAGTCGCCTGAACCGCCTGGCACTGCCTACAGTGTTTCAGTGGGTCTGCGCCGTACAGTGCACCCGTAGCTTCGAGTAGAAACTGTCCAGGTCCAGGTAGCAGCCCTGCAACCACCGGAACCCGCCTGAGCTGTCGAACTGGTCCCTGGCGTGCAGCAAGCGCCTGTTGTTGAAGATGACACAGCAGTTCTCGTCCATCTTAAGTCTAAGCTGGTTTTGTGGGTCGTTGATGAACTGCTCAAACATCTCGTAGCCCCTCAGGAAGTCCTGGAACAGCTGCTGGTCCTCAGTTGGGCTGTTTGGCGAAATTCCAGTGGTGAACGGAGCCTGGAACTGGGGCGAGTAGTTGACCTCTTTGAACCCCTGTGCGTCGGCATTCTCCACCACCACCGGGTGCGAGTAGTAGTAGTACTCTGAGTCCCTGGTGTAGTGGTAGTTCACTGGGTATTTCAGTAAAGCCTGGTACGCAACTGGGTCGTTCTGCTTGACAAACTGGGCAGCCGCAAACCCGTCGCTGAACAGGTTTTCGCCGCCCGCGCACTCATTCTTGATGAAATGCAGCAGCTGCAGCCCCGGTGGAGACTCGTAGTACAGCAAGTCCTGGTGCAAATGCAGTGCAGTGCTCGTGTAGGCGATATTCTTTGCATTGGGAACCGACTTGACGTTGAAGACGGTCCCGTAGAAAGTCTGCTTCAAGTACGAGATGCGCTCGCCGATCTGCTGGACATACACCTCGGTGTTGTCGCTCGATGGCGGCGGAATGCTGCCAATAAACGATAGACCCTGTGCGTTCAGCTGGGCCAGCACCTGTGCCAGAACAGAGTCGCTCGACATGTACTCCGCAAAGCCAAACGGCCTAGTGCTCACGGCATTGCCCTGCCAGATCTCAGCGGGTGGCGTGGCTGCGGCAGGGCGCTGGCTGGGGCCAGGCGAGTGCAGTTTGAGAAAATCTGGGGAAACCACAGTGAAGTCATCGTCAGTCCAGGTGATCTTGAGCCTGTTGCCGTCGAGCTGCGTAAACGCGACTGGGACTGCGCTCCTAGCCAGCTGCGTGATCGAGTGGAACTTCTGCCCGGAGCTGGGGTCCACTGAGCGGGCAGACTCTGAGCAGTCTCTGAGGAACCAGTTGCTCAGCTCGTAGATATCACTGCCAATTGCAAACTTTGTGGCCCCGCCAGCCACCTGGATCGCATAGCTCGGGGTCTTGAACGCTTTCAGCGTCGACACGCCTCTCTTCCACAGCTTCATCGTGCTCAGCGCGGTGTACTGGCATTGCATGACTGCGCTGCAAAACAGGATGTATAACATGGTGTGTTATGTAATCTGTGTGGGGTGATTATGTAATTCAGCCGGGGAGCTGGCAGTGCTGGGATGCTGGAGGAGCTGACAGTGCTGGGGACGACGCTGGCAGTGCTGGGGACGACGCTGATAATGCTCGAGGCGCCGGCAATGCAGTGGCGCTACCAATGGCACTACAAAACAGTATACAGCATATTGTATTACATAATCCGGTGAGTGTGCTTATCTAATCCAGCCGAAGGCGACGGCCGCAGCGAGCAGGACGACGCTGGCGGCGATGCTGAGGGCCATGTTGGTCTTGAGGGCCTCGTGGTCGAGGGCCGGCTTGAGTCTCATGTCGAGCTCGGTTCTGCGCTGGACCTGGAGAAGCAGGTCTGTCTGGACCGGGCGGATGCCCTCAGGCATGTGGACTGGGTAGATCTCCTCGATGAACTGCTCAATCTTGCCGCACAGCTCGCCGATTCTCAGGTAGTTGGGGTCACGTGGGTTGGACTTGTGGTGGATCTTTCTGATGTAGTACCTGAAGACGGACACCACGTCGAAGAAGGTTCTCGAGTGGAGGATCAGGTAGCAGGTGGTGCCCTTTCTGATCTTGACGTTCTTGTGGAACACGTCTGGGTTCTGGTAGACGAGCTCGAGGGTGGCGATGGCCATCACCTGCGGGATGGCGCAGAAGTTGAACGAGGTGTCCTCCTTCAGCGCAGACAGGTACTTGAGGACATCGATGACCAGCTCCAGGGCGTTGGTGACGAGCTCGCTGGTGCAGCTGAGGGCTGCGTCCTGGTGCTCCGGCTTGACAAAGTTGGCGTACTCGTCGGTGTACTTGCCCCAGATCTCCTTAGGCCAGAACGATCTGCCGTCCAGCAGGTCCTCGTGGTAGTCTCTGATGATGTTAGTCTTCTGCAGGAACAGGCCCATGTTGTTCCACAGGCTGCTGTCGTCGTACAGCTTCTGGTCAGCAAAGCCGGCCAGGATGATGAGCCTGGTGAGCCCGTCGCCCACGAGCCCGGCCACGTAGTGGCAGTACAGGTCGTACTCGGCAATGGTCTGCAGCCCGTGCGTGTTGAACTCCACGTTCTCGATGTAGTCTGCCATGCCGTTGCCCATCTGCTTGGTGATGTCGCTGATCACGTCCTGGTAGTCCGCTCTCAGCCGGTGGAACTGGCTCAGGATCTTGTCAAACTCCACCAGCACCACCCGGTCCTTCTCGGTCGGTGCGTTGCCGTCAAATGTCCACTCCTTGAGCTTCAGCTTGTCCTGGAACCCTCTGAGCAGCGGCAGCTTGACCGACTTGTCGATCGACATGTCGTCCTCCACCGTGTCCAAGGCCCTCAGAATCAGGTAGAACAGCATGATGGCGCTTCTCAGCTCCGGGTGCAGCTCCTCGATCACCGCCGCAAACGATCTCGACGTCTTCTTCAGCAGGAACCAGCATCTCTGCTCCTCTGGCGACTCGCTCGCCACGTCTCGTGGGAACGCGTTGGCTCTGAACAGCTTCAGCTGGACCGCCGCCTTGAACTCTTCCGGGTGCAGCACAAACTCTGCTAGCTTGCCCATTGTCTGTGTAGCTTCTGTGGTGCTCTGCTGCCTGGCCTGCTACGGTTGTTTACCTGGTACGAGAGAAATGAAATTGCTAAACGACGAGAAATTTTTTCAACTTTGGTGCGCCAGACTTCCACGAGGCTTCCCTCTCTTCTGGTGCTTCCAGGGCCTTGGGGGGACCCCGGGTTGCCAGGCTGCTGCCCGGTTGCTGTCAGTATCCCAATGGGTGTTCTTTGCAGATGCCTTTTGCTTTTAGAAGGCCTCTTTCTGCCTCTAAAAGGCCTCTCTTTGCCCCAGTAGGCCTCACTTTGCCCCAGTATGCCTCACTATGCCTTTGAGAGGCCCCCCTCTGCCTTTCAGAGGCCCCTCTCTGCCTTTCAGAGGCCCCTCTCTGCCTTTCAGAGGCCCCTCTCTGCCTTTAAGAGGCCCCTCTATGCCTAATAAAATCCCACCAGCTCCTAATTGTACTGGCAGCTTCTCTGCTACTGGCGGTTCCAGCCTCCTCCTAGCACTGCCTAAGAAGTCTTGTGGTGAGTTTTCTGGCCACTTTGCACCTCTCTATGCCCTCATTGCAGCAGCCGGATGCCATTGGTGCTACGCGTTGTTGACTACGCGTCGTTCGCTAGAAATATCACTTTAGTAGCTATGTTATATGCTTATATGGTTACGCTGCTATCCAGCCGAGCTGCTGCTAGTGGTTAGCGGGGCCAGGGGCCCCCATCAGGGGCACTGTCCACGCTGCTAGGACACAGGCTACTTCTTAAACATAAAACTCTCCTCCAGCACCTGCTTGGCCTCGTTAACCTTGGCTGCCAGGAACTTGGACCCGTTCTTGTCAGGGTGGTTCTGGATCATCAGCCTGTGGTGGCGTCTCTTGAGTTCCTGCTGCGTCAAGTTCGCAATGTCGTCCCCCTGAATATTCAGGATCCGCAGCGCCTCGTCCTCGTTCATGTGCTTCCTGAACCCGCCGGGGAACCTGAGGAACTGCCTGCTCAGCGCAGACGAGCTCGTGGGGCTGTAGATTCTGATATTGTTCAGCTGCGCAATTTTCACTGGCGTCAGCTGCTTGTACTTGCTGTAGGCAACCAGTGCCGACCGTGTCTGTGGTGTTAGCCATGTGCTGCTGGTGTGGTGGGTGCCGTGCTGGTGTCTGTACTCACTGTGATGGCTGCAAACGTCACTGCGACGCCCAGAATAATAGGCAGAACCTGCGGTGCTGTTAGTGGTCTGAGCCGTGCTGTGTGCACTGGCCTGGGCCTGTCTGGTCCCTGGCTGGGGGCTGGTGCCGCTGGCTGGCTGCTGGGGGGCCCAGAGTACTCACCATTGCTCGATACTCCCTCAAAGTCACCGCCTGAACCGCAGAGGAAAATTTATTCCCGGTGGGAGCTGCCCACCGTCTACCACCGCCTAACTGCAGATTTATCCCCGGTGGGAGCTCACAGGCTATCCCCGGTGGGAGCTCACAGGCTATCCCCGGTGGGAGCTCACAGGCTATCCCCGGTGGGAGCTCACAGGCTATCCCCGGTGGGAGCTCACAGGCTATCCCCGGTGGGAGCTGAGCTGCTGCAGCAGCTGCTGCTGGATGTGCGAGTTCTCCTTCAGCTGGCGGAAGATGTCCCTGTTGACCCTGTAGCAGAGCCCCTGGTCGATGGCGGTGTCGGCGGGGCCTGCACCGGGGCCCGTGGAAGCGGTTCTGGCGATGGGCAGCAGCCACTCCGCCCAGGACGCGCCCAGCACCTCGTTCAGGTTGGCCCCGAGCCCCAGGTCGAACACGTTGCCGTGGGTCTGGGTGTCGGGCTTGCTGCTGTAGCGGTAGTAGCTGTCGCGGATGAGCTCCATGTTGTTCTTGTACCGGTTCAGCTCGTAGTACTCGATGGTGGTGAGGTTCTTCGCCACGAGATAGACCGAGAACACGGTAAAGACGCCCACCGCAATGGCCACGGTCACTGCAAAGATCCAGAACACCACCACGCTCACGCTCAGGTACGCGTCATTGTACTGCTCGCGCGCAAAGAACGTGTACAGGTCCCAGGACGCGAACAGCACGCCCACCAGGGCAAACGCTATGCTGTTGACCAGGAACTGGATGAAGAACTTCTGGTTCCTGAACCCGATGCAGCACGCGAACCAGGGGCAGTGGTGGTCCATCTTCAGGCAGCACTGCTGGCAGCTGGAGCAGTGGTGCGCCCGGTCGGGCTTCCAGCAGTTGCACTTGCTGCAGTATCTGGGGTTGCCGTTGTTCTTGACGGTGATGGAGTTCTTCACCAGGAACTCCGGTGGCGCTGCCTGCGCCTCCAGGTCGTCCTGCCCGCTCCCGTAGCAGTGCAGCTCCACAAACTCCCGCGTGTAGCCCGGCCCACGGCTCACTATCAGGTAGTACAGGTACAGCCCGTTGGCCGTGAACAGCAGGCCCACTGCCGCCAGTGTCCCCGACTGGAACCGGTTCAGGCTGATCTCCACACAGAACACGTAGCAGCACCACAGGTACAGCGTGCTGCTCAGCACCTTGGGGAACAGCGTGCTCAGGTAGCAGCAGAAGGTCTCGAAATTCGCCATTCCAGCTGTGGTTGCAAAATAGTGAGAATCAGAAAATAAATCAGAAACGCTCAAAAAGGCTCTTGCTCCCGCACTGGCTTAGACCCGGGCCGTGGTGCCTGCCCAAATCACGGTCTGTGCTCCATCGGGTGTTACTGCTACGTTTCGCGTCTCTCATTCATACGTTTACTGTTTATTCGTTACTGCTGATGTCTATTTATATAGTCAAATTGTTATTATTTAGTTTTGATTCAGACTTATTGCATTGTTAATTGAGATGGTAGATGTTTCAGTAGTCAATGGGTGTTTGCTTTTCTTTTCTGAACGCTTGTTTACTGGTTTCTTATATGCTGTCTACTGTTCTCTTCACTGTTTATCTATTATTTATCATTTGCTGTATTTACTGTATACCTACTGTATATTTATCATCTGCATCTTTACTGTTCATTAAGTTACTTAGGTCTATGGTGTAGTTTCAGCTATATCAGCTAGCTTGCTGTATTGTGGTTTGTTTGTCATTTGGTGAGTAGGTTGACTGTTGGTTATCTCTTATCTGCTGTTTGTGTGTTTAAGGCTACCATTTATGTTTTTAAGGTTACTGTTCATGTCTAGTGTTAGCAGTCACTGTTTATGTCACTTCACTTTCTTTATCTACTGCTTACTGCTGGTTAATATGGCGCACATTTTTTATTGCCATTTATGTGTCATCTGCGGTCTGTAGCAGTGTTATTTTCACTTATCCTCTAACATATGATAGATATCTAACCTTTGGCCTAAACTTTTTGACTTCTGAGCTCTCTACCGTATCTACTGCACCTGTTGGTATACAGATTGTTACTTTTGGCTGTTTACTATTGATACACTTTGGCCGGTTAGCATAATGGTCTGAACTCAATAAACCCTGGATTTACTTATCAGTTGTATGTTGTTTGGGTCTGGTACTGTACTATCATTTGCACGTTGATCTATTCTCTACTAATCTATTGGTCGATTGACCTACAAATCCATCGACCCACTAACCTACTAACCTACTAACCTACTAACCTACTAACCTGCTAACCTACTAACCTACTAACCTACTAACCCACTAACCTACTAACCTACTAACCCAATAACCTGCTAAAGTATAAACCTACTAACCTACTAACCTAATGGCGTATGAGCTTATGGACCTATAAGCTTATAATATCAACCTACTAACCTACTAACCTAATAACCTGCTAAAGTATAAACCTATAAACCTGTCATTCATATATCACTGCTCATTGACGGTCTACTGCTCAGTAATACCTATTGTTCCTATTGTTCCTATTTGCCAATCACTGTTTAGTTCACTGCAAACGTATTACCCATCTATTCATCTCTTTCTCGGATTGTTGGATAAACCAATCATTTCCACATACCTCTGCTAATCTATCTTATCATTTACTTTTATCTATCGATTATCTGTCAACAGCCATTCACAAGGAATATCTAACCAATGCTCCTTTATACCGCTTAATGTTGCCTGTACTTTTACTCTTTATCATTTACTATTTACCATTACTTACTACTGACTAATTACTATTCACCATTGACTGCTTACTATCCACCATTGACTACTTACCATTGACTCCATTAAATTTCCTATTCAGTAACCTCATTTACGCCTTTACTTGCTAAACCTCACTACAAAGCGTTCTATATCTCTATTGCAGTTTATTATCGTTATCAATTATTAATTTTTAATTTACATCCATTCACTATTTACTATTTAGACCAAGATGGACGGCAAGCTGCACAAGTTTAACAACAGTCAAGTGGCCTTTGAGTTTGGCAACAACAGAGCAAAGAGCACCAAGTGTGTGGTGTTTATTGGTGGTTTAGGGGACGGGCTGCTGATCGTTCCGTACCTGAGCAGCCTGAACGACGCGCTGGGCCAGGTGGATTTCACGCTGTTCCAGGCGCTCCTGAGCTCTGCGTACCGAGGATGGGGTCTCAGCAGCCTGGACAGGGACGCTCGTGAACTGAAGCAGCTTGTGCAGTATCTGAAGGAGCAGGAGGGCTACCAAACCGTGTTTCTGATGGGCCACTCCACGGGGTGCCAGGACTCGATCCATTTCAGCTTGCTGAACCCGGACGTCGCTGACGGAATCATCTTGCAGGCCCCTGTTTCAGACCGTGAGTCGCTGGCGCTGGTTCTGGGGCAGGCCAAAGTGGACGAGCTCAATAAGGAAGCTGAACGCTTAAGAAGTCTGTATGGAGACGACTACTTGCTGCCAAACGAGTTCAAAAAGGCATGTTTCAACACGCCAGTTTCTGTGTTTAGATGGCTGTCGCTGGCCCAGAGGGGAGGACAGGACGACTACTTCTCCAGCGACTTGCCAGATGAAGAGCTCAAGCAAACGTTTGGTAAACTAACCAAGCCAGTTCTGGTTTTGTTCAGTGAACGCGACCAGTATGTGCCACAGTCAGTCGATAAACTGAAACTCATCAAGCGCTGGGAGAGTGCTGTTGACCCCAAAGTGCGCTCCGGCTTCCACATAGTGAAGAACGGCTGTCACAACTTGCAAAGCCTGGAAAGTTTTGCTGAGTTCACGGCGCTGGTTGCCAGTTTTGTGAAGGCTTGATTGATAACCTGGTTCTCTAGCGGCTTTATCAGCTCATTTGGTTACTGTGAGACAGTATATATTCATCTTAGCAATAGGGAAGCAGTATAGCAATAATCTTAGCGATAGTGAATGAATGTGTTATTGACCAGCTTTGTAATTACGGTGGATCAATGTTCGTCTACGTTGTACGCAGTCAGTCTTTACGCTACATAATCTCAGTAGTGCATGCAATCAACTGAACGCACCATCCACAGTTTGAACAAAATAAGATCAACTTGGTGCGTCACAGTTATACTGTCACCAGTTGCAGCTGTCCGCTTGATATATAACTTAACGCTTTACACGTATTGGATTCTGGGTCCAGTGCCTTGGTTATCAGGTTATCGTTGATGACAGGACTAGTTTCGTGTTCGTTGAAATGAAACACAGGCTAGCGCACACATAGTACAGGAAAGAGCATTATTGCTTGATGTATGTTACGGTTCTATTAAATACCTATAGACACTGCCACGATTTGTATAACATAGTCCTACAGCACACGCACTTGCAACTTTATTAAACTGTAGTGTATCAATGGCAAAGCTCAGTTCTTCTTCTTTTGAGCTGCAGACTGTTTGGACTGGTTGCTCTTGACGTAGGCCTCGTATGCGATTCCCGCAAAGACCAGCAGCAAGCCAACCCATTGCCACATTCCCAGCACATGGCCAAACAGCAGCACGCTGATCACCATGGAGAACATCTTCCTGGTGACAGTCACAGTTATCAGGACGATTGCGCCAAACTTGTGCAGCGTGAAGAATATGAATATTTGCCCCACCGAGCCGCACAGGCCGTAGCTGAGGATGCTGGTGAGCACGGAGGGGTCCTGTCTGATGTGCTGCAAGGCCGGGCCCAGCTGGCCGCTAGACAAAAAGTAGAACAGGTTCAACCAGACGGACATGAAGTTGAGGATGAACATGAGGTGAGCGCCGCTCAGGTGGTCAAACTTGGTAAAGATGATGTCCTGGGTCGAGTTTGTGAGGCCGTCGAGCAGCAGGGCGGTGCACAGGTACAGCATGCCCAGGGCAAAGTGACCTGAGACCTCGATGTCGTGGTTCTTGCTAGTTTTGAACACGGTGAAGAGCAGCACGCCGGTGGTAACAACGCCCACAACAACGTACTTGTACAGCGGGAACTTCTTGCCGTAGAGCAGCTTGTAGACGAGCATGACGGGGATCAGCTTGCAGCTCTTGGTGAGCGTGTACAGCAGGTAGCCCACGTACGGGACGGACATGAGCCCAATTGAGCTGGACAGGGACTGTGTGAGAGCCACCACCAGCAGGTACTTGAGCAGCTGGGTGTTTCTGAACACGGCCAGGGACTTTCGTTCGATCTTGAGGTACACGAAGCCCACGGCTGCAGCCAGCACGTTCTGCACCAGGTTGATGAGGAACGGCGAGTTGAACGCCTTTTCGCTGATTTCCTCCTGCAAAATGCCCCAGTAGATGAACGAGGCATAGATCCCCAGCACGCATAGCACCAGCAGCTGGACGTCGTGCATTCTGTTTAGCAATTGCAGAAACTGACAGATTTCGATTTCAGGTTTCAGTTGGAACGAAAAATGAAAAATTACTCAACTTGTCGCTACCACCTTGACAACACCCTAACCATCTGCTGGTCTGTAGCTTTAACCATCTTGCTGGTCTGTAGCGTTAACCATCTTGCTGGTCTGTAGCGTTAACCATCTGCTGGTCTGTAGCTTTAACCATCTTGCTGGTCTGTAGCGTTAACCATCTGCTGGTCTGTAGGGTTAACCATCTTGCTGGTCTGTAGCGTTAACCATCTGCTGGTCTGTAGCGTTCATTACCTGAACTAAGCACCCTACTTGTTTAACACTATCATACTGGAAACCGAACCACACAAATACCGTTCTCTCTTATTACTTCACACAGATCAGACTACACACCTCAACTTGTGCTTGCCATCCTACTAAACCTCAGAACCACCTTAAACTGTCTCTAACATCACCCTAGTAGAACTTCAAGTACACGCCGACTTGTCTTTAATACTGAAACCTAACGTACCCCAGTTGGTGTAACGCCCAGTTGGTCTTTAACATCACCCTAACGTGTACCCTAACGTAGTACCCCAATGCAGATCAGAACTGCAACTACACGCCGTACTGTTCCCTAGCACCACCCTATCGCAGCACCTTACTTGTCCCTAACATGACTAACTACATATTCCGGGAAGTACAGCGTGATCTAGTTAAAGAGTGGATATTGCTAGCTGTGCGACCTCCATAACCCCATCCTATTGGTACTGATAGCTAAAGCTTGATTGCCTCTCAGTTAAAGAACTAGTTGAGTTCAAAACTACTTGAGCTCAGAACTACTTCTCATAGTAGAATCTCTCTATTATATTATACATCTAATGCTGTACCTAGTCCCTTCCACCCTGATGAAGCCTGAACGACCCACCCCAATACCGCCCTTACTTCGTGTCTTTATACGGATTAGAAACTTCAACTACACACCTCAACTAGTGCATACTACTAAACCTAAGAACATTAATTTGTCTCTAACATCACCCTCACGTAGTAGCCAAACACCCTAAGCTTGAACTACATCTCCTTAACCCCACCCTAACACAGAACACTAACACAGACTTAACTCTCAATTTGTTTCTAGCACCATCCTAGTAAAACCTCAACTGCACACCTCAACTTGTCCCTGACACCCTCCTAACGCACCTTAACAGGATACCCTAACAGGACAGCCTAACATAACACCAAGAACTCAAGCTACATACCTATATCGCCCTAACAACACCCCAACAACACCTCTAATTGTCCCTACACCTCATTATCATTATAACCCAGCTGCCCCTAGCACCACCCTACCCTGCCAGAAACCTCTCTCATGCGTTTACCCTTCAGTGATGTCACAAAACACCTCCTTTCTTTCAGTCTACAACTTTTACCGACTGTGTGAGAACTCTCGACTCACCCGTAACGCATTCTTATCAATCGATGTCTGCACAGCGCCATACGAATCTATAAAGTTCCAAAACATTCACTTCCAACTCAACTAAAGCTGGAAACTACAA